>QMIH01002031.1:1746-15962 GCA_003987875.1 Clarias batrachus
TTTTTTTTTTTCATGTGTGAGCCCAAGTGTTCCCAAAATGTTGGAAAATGGGATCTTGTGAACTGGTCCCCTGGAGGTTCCTCACACAGAATTCTTTAAACACAGCGTTTCAACAGGAAGGTGTGGAAAAAAACAACAACAAACAAACATCAAAAGCAGCCTGGCTTCAGTATCTCAAACAAGCACTCTTGTCAGCCACGGTGAGCAGAAAAACATTGCATTAAGTGTGCTACAGCATGTTAAACGTTGAACAGAAGACCCCATCAGGTTTCTGACATATCAGCCATTTACAATAAGTTAAAGTAATAACGGGCACAAATGTACGGAAACACTGTGAAAAAGCACAGATTGAGAGCATATAATAAAGCATATGGATTAGAGGCAAAAATTACATTGTCACTTTCACATTACACTTTTGGTTCTAGTGAAAAATAACACCTCCTCCCTTAGTTGTCCAGAATAGCAGTTGTGCGGTCATCACCGGCTTCAAAAAGCCAACATCGGGTGGGAAAATTTAAGAAAATAATTATCTGCTATAGTAATATCTGCAATCGTTTTTCCTCTCCTGTAATTCAAGCTTTAACAGGTAGTGTGTTTGTTTTTGTATTTTACAGCCACGTTTGATGTGGGCCTGTAAGTCGCACTGCTTCTGATCTGATCCCTAACTGTTAGTTCACCTGAGCTTCAATGATAGCTTACACTTACAGCATTTCCTGCTAAATGCATTCTCAAAGACCTCCTCTGGCCTTTGGGGCTTTAATCCAGAGGCAAAACACACTGATTAATCACCTGTTCTCAAAGAATCATGTCAGGTACGAGCAAGGAAATGACACCAGAGCGAGAATGACTGAGTGGGAGTGAGAGGTGCAGAGAGACCGAACACTTTGAAATATGGCACGGCGCTCGTGATAAGAGACGACAGGTTTAATGGAGACGGAGTGCGTGTGAGCTCATCTGACAACACGTGCAACTGTTAAGCACGCAAACATTCAGGCTGGAGAGACAATAACCGGGTTGGGTGGCAGTAGCTCTCATGCCATTCACAAATAATTCATGGATTACTATACATGTATGTGCCGCTGCACTCGTTAAACATTTAAGGCTGTAAAATTCACCTTACAGAATGCAAATGAAAATACACACACACACACACGCAGGCCTTGTTTATTCGAATCTTAACAGCAATCTGATATGAATGTAATGCATAAGTATGCATAAATAAGAGTGTGTGAATGTGTAATGTATACTCCATGCTCTCACTTTAAACAGGCACGGTAGATTATTCCATGCATTTGCTTTTGGCTTTGATGCTACATTGTTTATTTATGCAAGTATAAATATTTTTGTGCATTTTGAATTGTATTTATACAAGTTTAAATATAATACTTTACAATATAACATTTTATTTATACTTGTACAAATAAACCATTTCGCATCAATTCATTTTTAACAGATTCATTTTTAAAAGTATGGATATATTTTAAATCAGTTAAAGCATTGTTTTTTTTTTTAAATTCATTATACTTTCATTTCTTTTTATATTTTATTCAACAGCAATTAAACATGCAAATTATTTGACCCTCCCCCCCTATTTCTCAGGGTCCAATCAGCAACTCAGAAAGTTTGTCAACCATCTGAGCCACCATTGCCTCATTATAAGACTTTCATTTTACTGTAGGTCTGAATATTTCTATAGACATGCTGGGAATTTCCAGTTGGGTGGAATGTTTTGTTGTGTACTTTCTCACAGCTCCAGGTTCCCAGCCTCAATTCAGGTTCCAGACTTTCTCCCACCATCCCAAAAAAAAAAAGAAAAAGAAAAGAAAAGAAAAGAAACATATTCACAGGTCTGTGGGTAACGTTAAATGTCCTGGTGTGATGTCCATTGTACTGTAAATTCCCACCTTTTACCCAGTGTTCCTTTGATAGACTTCAGATCCAACACATCGCTGACCAGGAAAAAGTGATTACTGATTATCGAGGCTTGAATTTCAAACTCATAATTCTCAATGGTAGTAGTTTACACCCAGACAATTTCTGTTTGTTGAAACACTTGGGAAGGATTTATGAGAATTCCAAAAAGGCGATATATAATAAGGACTTATTGCTGAAAAGACGTATATACATACAGTATAATGCTTTGGGATGTGCTTAACATACTGTATCTATATTTTGTGCATTCTTAATACAAGGGGCGTTGTCATTAAAGGTGTAAAAAAGAAAAGATTGCCATTTTAAGAACAGTACAGTGATGAAATGCTTAAAACATCTGAATGCAATAACACATTTTAAAGAAGGCTGTACGTCTGTAAATGATGATCCCGGTYACGGTTGCTCGGAGCCGACTGCAGTCGTTTCTGTGAACATTCAGCGCCTGATGTTTGAAAATCACCGGATAACTTGTTAAACCAACTTGCTGAAGGAAYGCATCTGGTAGACGGTGGTAAATGTAAACCTGGTAGACGATATATTTCTTTTATAGAGCTATAGTTCTGTAAATAGCATGACCACAGTGACAATAATTAGCATACTATTTAGGTTTGTATGAAGGGGCTTTCAGGTCAAACCGGGATTAGTAAAAAAAAAAMAATTCTGTGAATGAAGACGTAAAACTGATTGACATTTACAGAAGCCTTCAAGCACAGTACGCTGATGAGACTCATAAAACATTTGAATGCAGTAAAACGTTTGAATGGTGCAAAAATTTTAAATTTGTAAATTCGTCCGTGAATGATGATCCTCTCCAAGGCACATCTGTCTGTGGGAACTGTCCACACAATCATTCACCAAAACCACTTGCATGTTACAGGAGCTTATCTTTGAAGGGTATTGCCTCATCCTCTGTACAGTCCTGACCTCACTCCAAGACATTTACACATGTTTGGGCCATKATAGGAAGTCCTGGGAGGCCAGCGTTTCGGATCATGGCTTACTGGGAAAAATTTCTACCTTGCTGGTATCCAAGTGCATTAGTGTAGCAGGAGATTATACTGAGGAATAAAGGACGTTTTAGGAGAATCTCATAACTGTATTTTGTTATTCTGTACAATAAAGTCCTGCTTTGACTTGAACGCCTCAAAAAGCGATTCAATTCGGACCTTGAAATACTTTTTTTGCACTATAGATCTTTTACCTAGAAGCGCATGTGACTTGCTCYTTCTTTTAGCAAATTTGATTTTCACCCATGAATAATTAATAATAACCGCTTTGCATGTGATCTGATCGTSTTTCAGGTGATATTTTGACCCTCGCATTCACAGAGTGACAGAATTTTAGGGCATTATGTGTGAAATGTAAGCGTTTTTTATGATTTATTTCTTCATGGATAAAATAGTCCTTCAGGGAAAAACAAAAAACARAAAAACACACATCATACACACCCAAAAAAGTCGACCCTTGAGACCCATTCATTATCGTGCTCGTTRCAATTGCGGATTTTGCGTGAGAGCGTCTCTCTGGAGCGCTGCGTAACAATGGTTGCGTGCGGAAGCGTCTACTGTATCTGTGCCATCCATCTCGCTGTCAGAAACGGAGGTGTTGTGACCGCTACTTTTTGCTGACTCGCGTACTGAGAGTGAGGCGCAGAAAGGGGGCCGCAGAAGAAAAAAAAACACAAAAGAAAAGAAAAGAAAAAAAAAAGCATGGGAAGGTGTATCAGAAAGAGGATACGAGTGTTTGACATGGGAGCAAGTCATGCGTTGAACACAATACCCTCCTGGTACTGTGTGTGTGCACCCTCTCCACCTTTCCCCCAGTGCCTGAGTCGCACCCCGCCTCGACTAGCGGACTTCCAGCCGCTCTCCTGCCYGGAATGAGCGCGCATTTACCGCGTTAATCATTCATTGGTGACCCGGCGTTGCGTGCAGACTGTGTTTGCTCGGCTACTGCCAAAGGGTCARAGGGGTTGTGGAGGGGGAAGAGGACACGAGGACACACACACACACACACTCACTAATGGAACACTTGTTTTATCAAAACAATCTCTGGCGCCTTCTCTTCTTTGGTGTATGCACGCTACTGTTGTGGAAATCACAAGCTGAGCAATGATTAAACTTTTGGAGTTAGAGTCAGAACTTTACACTTTGCTCTCAAACATTAATGCATACATTAAATCCACAGATCTCCTGGGTGCAGATTGATTATAAGAGGTTTGTTATAGTCAAACTGGGACCTTTTATTCTTATTGTACAGAATAATAGAAAAGAAAAAAAAAAGAAAAAAANATATATATATAATCCCCCATTACACTAATGCACTTATCACAGTGTTCTACATACTAGTGCTGCAGTCAAGGTAGAGATGAGGGTTTTTTTTTTCACGAGTGCCTGTCTAAGTTCACATGTGAAACACTGGCCTCCCAGGAACTCCTCAATCAGGTCAGGACTGAGTTCCTGTAACGTGTACAGTTCCCACAGACAGATGCGACACTTTCTCAAACTGGCAAAGTCAATTTTCAGTGATCAGATGTTCCACTCGCTGGATGTTTTTTACGGAAATGACTGCAGTGGGTTCAGAGCTATGGAATAAAATCACTGTCAAAAATTATCGTGCGTAAAAAAAAAAGATTTGTGTGTAGTTTTGTCCGAGTTGGATTCCAAAAGAAAATGCACAGGCATTAATATCCGAGGGAAGAAGGATCGATTCGGCCACCGTTTTAAACCACCGACGCCAAAATGGCATATCAGCAGCCGAGCRCTCTCTCATCGTCTCAGRTAAGTGTTCTTTTTTTCACAGATTCTTTAAGATGTTTAAGAGAAGTAAAATTACAGAGATGTTTTAACTATAGCAGGTAAGATTTTATGAGTTTAAAACGGCCACAGGGCGCACGCGCCGTATCGATTCCTCCTCCTTCGGATAGTAACGCCTGTGCATGTGGACTTGATGACGTAATTTCGCAATTCGTTCATGTGACAGAGGAGACGTAAAAACGAGTTTTGTGTCTGTAAGCGGTCAGAGTCGTATATTTCAGAGTTGTGGTCGTAGATTTTGGAATCCAACTCGGAATCCAACTGTCGCCGTTTTAAACTCCTAAAATCTTACCTGCTACAGAATTACACGCAAATCTGTTTTTTACGCACGATTATTTTTGACAGTGATTTTATTCCATACAGAGCCACCTTGGCCGAGATCGTCATTCACAGATGTACAGTCTTCTTTAAAACGTTTGCAATGTTCAAATGTTGTCTAATCGATGTACTGTACTTGGAGTATTCTGTAAATGTTAATCACATGTACGCCTTCATGTGCAGGAAAACGGCCCTTATACAAGCTAATTCTTTTCATGCTATTCCTAATTTAAATATAACCAASATCRTCTTAAACACRCRCAAAGTAACTACTGTACACATAATTTCRTCATTTGCATAAATGCATCAAAATGTGTGTTTTGATTATCATGACTACTATTTGTTTTCTTTTCTTTTTCAGGTTGGATTAGACACATCTTTGAGCACACCTAAAAATTTCTACCWTTTACAGAATTATAGTCCAATTTAAAGAAATGGCTAGTCATSAAATTGACAGAAATGTAGACCATGGAGAGCAGTAAGTTATTCTATCAGCTTGTTTATTGTGGATGTGCAGCCAGGAGGAAGCCCATTACAGCCCCCTAGAGTAAATAATGTCGTGCCTGTTTACTTTTTGTACTTCTGTGTATAGACTTTTATGACCTTTGTCAGGCAAATAGATTTGCACTGCATCGGAGACCATATCTTTTTCTCTATATAGTCATCCTTATATGGCATGCAAATATTTTTCTGTACCTTTCGATTTTGTGGTGGAATATTGATGTTTGTAAATCAGAAATGTTTTTTGTACTATATCTATAATAAAGCCATAAAAAATTCTTAAAAAAGCACCTAAGACGTAAGTTTTTCTAAAATCATAACAGTTTGGCGGGGACAAGGTGTTTAAGGTGTTGGACTGCTAGCTAGGAGGTCCCTGGTTCGAGTGCCGGGTCACCACTGTTGGACCCTCAAGCAAAGGTCCTTCACCTCCCAAGTGTTYGGRTACAATAAGACATTGAGCCGGCAACCTGAGACTGTACATAGTGTACATTTAGATATACTGTACGCTAGATATCATGATCATAGATTCTGCTAGGAACATCAGGATGGATGCTATCACACATCACACATTGTTCTTCTTTTTCTAAAAGTGTCACTGTGGTACGCACACATGCTTAATGTAAAGACTTTATCAACTTCATAATCCTTCTGCATTCTTTTCCTTCTCCGTTTGTACAGGATCTCTTTACATAGAAATGTTTCTGTACATCATATGCTCTACATGCCGTCTGCACCTTTCTCAGAAATGTATTCCAAAATTAGCCCAGTTTGATGGRAAAAAAAATGTGACCCTGACAACCTTGTTATTAACTGTCCAGCCAACACAGGACAGCATGATTCCAGCCACAGTGGCACCTGTTGCAGTTCCTGTCTTGAGCCACAAGGTGCAATAATACATTTCTGGAGCAAAAAAACCCTGCACAGTGTTTTGAATGGCGAGCGAATACGTGCAACATCAGGTTGAATCTGTCAAAGAACAAAATTTGTAAAAAAAAAAATGTTTACAAAAAACTTGTTTAAAAGTTTTTAAAAGTAAACTTTTAAAAGGTAACTGTTACTGACTAATCATTCGGTCACGTAYGTCACCTGTAAAGAAAGTAACTGTCTAGTTCTTGACAAATGTTTGTACTCTCTTTTCCACTTTTATCAACACTATTCACAGTTTTAAAAGGAAGATGAAAACAGGAGATGCTTAAAAAAGTCCAATATTCTCACAGTCAATTTTAGTAACCGCTTCATCCTGGGCAGRGTCGAGGTGGACCTGGAGCCTATCCCAGTGACACTGGGCACAAAGCCAGTCCAAGGGAATGCTCCCTGGATGGGATGCCAGTTCCATGCAGGGCACCATGCCTCACTCACTCATCAAGGCAATACAGAATAGCCAGTCCACCAAGTGGCATGTTTTTTGGACGGAAAACCAGAGAACCAGAGGAGAAACCCAGGATTGACCAAGGAACCCTGAATCTGTGAAGTGGCAGTCCATCAATTATATTGACATTCATGGCATTTGGAAGACATTGTTACCCAAGGGAACTGACATTTATTTCATTAGAATTGAGCAGTTGTGGGTAAGAGCCCTTCCAGTGGTCCAGTGGTGGAAACGGTGTTGGCTATTAGCACATAAATAACCAGTGCACAAAATATTGCTTGCCTTTCTAGGCCATTCTAATTGCTTTATTACAAATGATGCTAAATGTGAAATATTTCCTAAATGTTTCCTAAGCGATAACGAATGACTCAAGCATTCAATTAGCCACTCCCTCGTTTTTATCCTGTATACAGGGTTGCAGGGGGCATGGAGCCTATCGCAGAAGACAGCTACACCCTGAACAAGGTGCCAATCCATTGCATCGCATTTGCAGGGCACACACACATACGGGTCCGATACCCGAGTATACGAGTTTGTATCTTCTCCCCGTGCTTGCTGGGTTTCCTCCAGGTACTCCGCTTTCCTCACACAGTCCAGTGACATGCAGATTAGATTAACTGGCGCTCCCAAATTGCCCTGCAATAGATTGGCACCCTGTCCAGGGCCTACCTCACCTTGTGCCCTAAGTCTCCTGGGATGGGCTCCATGTCCCCACAACCCTGTACAGAAGATAAAGCAGAGGATAAAGAAGATGAATGAATAAATAGTTTTTCCATTATTTTTGGATATTAAACAAGCCATGGGTTGTTTTAAAGGAATCTTTACTTTATTTGTACATTTTTAAATATAGTGGGTCACAAATGGCACGTCAAGCATTAAAACACGTCCTTGTAATGAGGTGTGGTTTGGGTCTTTTGAGTTGAGTTGCAAGTGTAAACGAAATCTATTAATTCTGGTTGTAGCCAAGTGTTTTTCTAATCATAGAATTAGTATTTCGGCTTTTGGCCAAGAGGATGTGGAAGAGTAGATATAGCACAAGGGTGTGTTTTTTTGGACTGTGTGAGTGCTTGTTAAAAGGAGTGTGGTTTTTTTTTCGTTTTTTTTTTTTTTTGAGTAACCCGCTAACCCTTATTCGAACACAACAGGACCTCTCATCCGTTTCAGGATGTCCAGAGCAGCTATTCAGCGGGTGGTTGTGTAAGTGCTGCTGCATCATCCATCTATTTTAAACCCGTTTAGGGGAAAACCGTTGATGCACTAAGTTTGGAAGATCGAAATGTTCTCATGTGCAAGAGGTTCACAGAAAGGAATGCACAAGGTGTCACAGGAAAAGCTGAAGTGCTGGAGTGTGTTTCCTCTCTGCGCTCCAGCGTGGGTTTTATAACTCCCCAGTCTGCAATGTTTTGGAAATTTGATTTCCTTTTAGGTGAGAGGCTGGGCCATGAGAGGCTCCAGTCAGGAAACATCCGGGATACGTTTTCATTTACTGAAACATTGGCAACGTGTTAACTGTCTCACCTTGCGCAAAAAACGATTTGTCTGATTGCATTTTATAGCTTTCCCATCACGTTTGTATTTGTCTTCGGAAGACAGTTTGAACTTGAGACGAGCATTAAGGCAGTTTTATTCACAACAAACTAGTTTCATATTTACAGGGAAGTACGTAAAGGTGAATGAGGAGCGTTGGGGGCATTTTTCAGAATGTGTGAAATATTTAATGTTTGTCCTGAATGTTTTTCATGGCTGGTGTTAAGAAATGAATAAGACATGATTGCTGTACTGTTATGGAAAAATAATACTAATTGATTGTTGTCCTGTAACAGTATGGTTCGAGGAGTAGTCGCCTTCTACAGCAGCAATGTTTGTATAGGGACTAGAACTCATCTTGTCTCATTTTAACTAATCTTTTTGGCAAAATGAAAGAAGTGCATTTGTCAGACCCATGAAGCTTTTAAAAAAAAGATTTTGCCATTTGGAGTCTGTACACCACCACACTGAATTTGAAATGAAACTAATAAATAAATAAAAAAATATATTGAATGTACTGTAATTCTATGTATTATATGTATTATTATATGTAATGTAATGTATATTTAATTAATAAATAAGTGCACTGTACTGTACAAAATGTGCAATACACTATGTACAAGTTTTGCATAATATATCTCTGACTGCTGTTATTTATATTCATATATATATTCCCAGATATTTGGACCTGGGTACAAATTTCGTACCATAACATGGAAGTGTGCTGGTATGACAATAAAGAATCCTTGAATCCTTGAACACTCAAGATGGGAGGCAAAGACAAGACTTTTAGCTTTAACTCAAGCGGTTTAACAAAAGTGTGGCTTTAACCATTTAGGAATTACAGACATATTCATACCTTACACAGTGGCTCATAAATAATGGAACAAACTAACATAATTACAAACATCAGGATTGCCTTTAATACTTGGATGAAATAGATGAAAATCCTTTGTAGTCACAGTGACTGCTCTTTCCCAGACCTTGTTTGGGGGTCTTTCTGCCTTCAGTCTTGTCTTCAGTGAGTGAAAATCATGTTCTGTTGACTGACTTGGCCAGTGAAGAATATCTTATTCTAATATCTTAGCCATGGGTAGCTTTCACTGTATGTTTTGGGACATTTTGTTTCTGTTTAGTTCCAATTCTTCAACCCCTCATGGACCATAGCACACCAGGCCTTCCTAGATGCTGTCCGTAGGGTTTTCTTGGCAAAGGATACTAGAGCGGGTTGGCATTTCCTTCCACAGAGGACCAACTATGGGCAATTTGGAATCGCTAATTAACCTAATCTGCATGTCTTTGGTCTGTGGGAGGAAACCAGAGAACCCAGAGGAAACTCACCAAGCACAGGGAGATGGGACGCAGGACCTAAAGGTGCAATGCTACAGTGCTAACCACTAAGCCACTGTGCCRCCTTTAGGTCATTATCCATCTGCAATATTAAGTGGCATTATTATCAGTTTAGCAGCATTTGGTTGAATCTGAGTTGAGTAGAGACTTTATCTGCACCCTACATTTATCAGCAGTCATTTTACCAGTGACACGGTTCCACTGGCAGCCATGCATGATTGTGCCGTTACGGTCTCCACTAGATTTGACTGATGATGTGGAATGCTTCGGTTCATGAGCTGATCCAAAGCATTTTTTTCTCCATATTTTTCTCTTCCCATCATTCAAGTTAAGTTCACTTTCACCAGTCCAAASTACCTGGCAAAGTTCCTGTCACTCTGGTCTTCTTGGATTTAAGCATTATCAGTGGTTTGCACCTTGTTMTGAAGCCTCTGAGATGKCTTTGTTGTTTAGTCAAGACATTTCTTGACTGTGGTCTTTGACAATGATATTCTTAACTACGCAAGAGTGTTCTTGACTTGGTTAGATGTTGACAATAGGTTCTTCTTTACCACGGATAGATTTCTGTGGTTATCCATGTTTTTTGCTGTTGCTCAGCTTGCCAGTTAATTTTTAATATAAGAACGTTCCAAAATGTTGACATGCCACTGCTAGTGTTTTGTTATCTTTCGGATATCTCTTTGATGTCTTTTGTGTGTGTGTGTGCGTGTGTGTGTGTGTGTGTCGCTTGACTGGACACTTTATGTTAAAAGGCTGAGTGAACAGCTACACTGTAAACCCCAATAAGTTGGCAAAACTCAAAAGATTTGAGGTAATCAGTTACATAAAWRWTTTTTAYGCAATGATGTTTCCAATTTTAAGTAAACAGAACTATCGGTTTTTGAGTTTGTTGTACTCATTCATATTAATCGTTCTTTACTTGCATTATTGAGTCGCCTAACTCATACTATTTAATAGCAATTATCATATTTTTTGTTGTTGTTGCAAATCAAATAAATTGTTTGATTGTTTAAATTGTTGATCTTTCGGCTGATCCCGGTAACGGGTCGCCACAGCAGACGATCCGGTCCGCACACAAACTTGGTACAGGTTTTACACCAGATGCCCTTCCTGACGCAACCCTCCCTCGAACCCGGGCCTTTCACCTGGCTGACGAAACACCTCCCACTGAGYCTCCAGTGTCTTACTGCCCTGATGATGTCAGCAACAAAATCCCCAGGCTGAAAGATTTTAAGTTGGTGGAACTTTAAGATGACAGTTACTGGTACTTAAGTACTTACAGTTACCTAAAATATCAAATTTGTTCAGCTAACTTGAAAACTGTCATTTCTACAAACTCATAAACACAAAAAAAGTTCTAAATACTCATCAGGGTTTGAACTAATTGTAATTATTTAAGTTTACAGTGCTCAGTAYGTTTAATTACTTTCAGCATTAGGGTTCACAGTGTACCAAATTCAAATGTAACACTCATAMCCACCTCTAGWGCTTTTATCTGCTTGATTAGTCACTCAGTAACAAGTGAACAGGCCACACCCGGCCATGCAACTGTTCCATTTYAACCATTTGTTCCATTAGATTGTATATGAGCCCCTGAAATTAGGGTCTGTTTATGCAATCTTTGTCATTTCTGAATGGTTAATGCCACACTTTTGTCAGACTCCTTAAATTAATGCTGAAAGTCTCAACAGCAAAAAAGAAATTGCTACAAAATGTATGAACYTGACTGTGTATGCAACMCATCGCACGAAATCAGGTATTGAGTAATATTTTGTGTCATGACAGTTATTATTAATTCTTTCAGATTCCTTGTGGTTAGGGTTAAACCTAACCCTAATCCTGAGACCTTCTGGACCAGAGTCCTGCACCTTGATCACTGAGCTACCCCTGTCCTACAAGATGGAAAATTAAAAACATTAAAAAAAAAAACTTTTTTTTTTTTTATTTAAGTGAGAATTCTCTGTCATAATAACCAAGAGGGAATCCTCYGATTAATTTTGAACCCAGGATTTCCCTGCTAACCCTAAAAATAACAGTTTTTAAGTAAGGAAATGCACACATTTCTAAGACAAATAGAGCATCTTGGAGAGTGTTTATTAAGTGTGCTTTAAAACTATTTCAGTTTTAGGATTCAAACTTTTCCAATTCTGTTGATGGATCAGGAAGATTGAAATCTTATATACTGCATACTACTGGCCATAGTGCAAAACTAACCTGTGTGGCTTCAYACCCGACTTGTTGCATGAMTATTACAACAAAAAATAACAAGTAAAACAGTCYCTMACTAAAAAATAAAACCAATCATAGACTGAAATGATGTAGCTGAGGTCAGAATYCGCATATCATGATGAAACTGCTGGACCTTTTTAAACATCGTTCTTGTTGCTGTTTTAAGTGTCTTTTTGCATTGCTGGATTTYGTGTGTCGGGGTTCAAATGCAATTTAACTAAAAGAAAGTAAGATTGCCTTAAAAAGAAACGTCTTTCCCGTTTAGGCCACTATCACTTACAGCCAAGTACAGATACAGAATATGAAWTTTCATTACACCTCAAAATCTCTTGCATAATTCCATAAGTGCTCTAAATGTAMGGATTTGCTAAAACAACATAGGAATCCGGTGCAATCCTGTGATAAGCTCTTCTTCCAGTCAGTGTGTGTRCTGTATGTAGCTTGTAGCAGACGTTCTCATGCTGGGTAGAGCGTGTTGTGGCAGTAGATGTTCGCAGCTTCATTTGAGATAACAAAAGGCAATAATCCCTTGGCCTGCCAACTACTTATTATGTACTGTCCTGCTTTGTAGACACACACACACACACACACACACACACACACACACAGGATTACTATATTTACCATCCTTGAAGGACAGTTCTCACATCTCACACACTCATCATCGCTTTATCCTGTATACAGGGTCGCGGGGGGCCTGGAGACGTAGGGCACGAGGCAGGGTGCCAACCCATCACAGGTCACACATGTACTATAAGCAATTAAAATGGGAATGCCAATTAGCCTAACCTTTGGACTGTGGAGGAAACCAGAGTACCTGTAGGATACCCACCAAGCATGGCGAATCAAACCCGGACCCTGGAGCTGTGAGGCGACAGCGCTAACCCCAGCACCACCTTGCCAAAACCTTCTAGAGTTACATAAGTAGAATGATCAGTAGATAGATAGATGGATGGATAGATGAGTGGTAAGGGGAGGGTGCGGGAGGGAGAAAGTTGAAAAACGAGTAGAACAAAAGTCACTTTGTTTAGAAAGTTAGTGCACATCCTAAATAAACTGCTGTCACTGCAAGGCTAGGATGTACGTTTTCCTCTCTCTCTCTCACACACACACACACATATTTGCTCTCTGTCTTGCTGGTGGCACGAAGCCACGAGAAACAGCAGAATTGGATTCTCACACTGCCTGCTTCTCCTCCTCTTTTGGCATCCCCCCCCCCCTCTCTCTCCCTCTCTCTCTTTCTCTCCGAATCACTATGAGCCCAGACCTGTCATTTAAAACAACACCTAATGTATCCACCTGAGGAAATGTGCAGACAAGAAGCTTCCTAATCTCCGGTGTTAAGCCGACCGCGGCGTCCTAGAGAACCGGCTCTTCTGCAGCAGCTCTATCTCGGGGTCTTACAGAAGCATGCATGCGTTCAGAGGAGACGTTTTCTGCCTACACTTTCTGTGTATTTTAGTTCATGTCTCTCAGCGTCGTGCATGCAATAAATCTGCCACCAACTCCATTATCTTGTCGTTCAGGTGTTAACTGCCAATTCCGATTTGACTCCGATCCAGCGAGAGACAGAACAACCGGCAGCTGCCAATAAAGAGCCACAGTAATTATGACGCACATGAAAGTCCTGAGCTCGTGAGCCTTGGGCTGTTGTGCTTCATCTTCCGAGGCCTGAATCTTGGGAAAAGTGGCTTCAGTGGCTTCGGAACATACAGTTCAGCCAATGCATGGTAGTTAAACAGTGCGAGAAGTCAACAGGCAATAATTTAACCTCACAATCTGGTTGGGTGATTCCATTTTTTTTCTTTCACGACATTACATAAGCTGTTCTTCTCTAGTTCATCTGAATCTTCGGATTACAATACCGGCATGGAGATATGTATTTGACAAAACAAAGTAAATATGAGAATGCATAAGGAATAAAACATTTTATGTATTTWTTTATTTATTTATTTTTTACCTCTAAATGCTTACAGTGTCCTACAGACCTTTTTATAAAGCTGTATAATTCATTAATCTGTCAATGTGAACAAGATTATTATAAATAACCCTTAAAACCCAAGCAGCACAAACACAGGCTGGCAACATACTGTAGCATAATCATCACAATCAATGGCGATTATATATATAGAATATATATATATTATTGTGATATATATATATTTCGTCTATAT
>QMIH01002031.1:35221-45311 GCA_003987875.1 Clarias batrachus
TGTTTGTTTGTTTGTTTGTTTGTTTGTTTGTTTGTTTGTTTGTTTGTTTGTTTGTTTGTTTGTTTGTTTGTTTGTTTCATCTGTGCAAAATGTTCTGGTAGAGGCAAATATAGTTGGACAAAAAATATATCCTRGTGCGTGCCAGTTAAACACCAAACTTTAAGGTAAAACTTTAGATTACAAGGATTTTATTTAATAATCTTCAGTTAATGCATAAGAAAACATCTAATTCTATCTACAGCAGATTTGCTATTTGGAGCCAYTTTGTTATTTTTTTCCCCCATCTCTGGGCCATCTATAGTAAAATGACATTGTATTAAATGTACAAATGCATAGAACTACTGCATAAAGTACAAAGAGACGAAAAGGACCATTTGAATAACCAATTTTTTGGAGCATATTGAAGGATTATTGAGGAATTCTGTTCAAATTACTAACTCAGACTTCAATTCTAAACTTACTTTATTACATTATTATTATTATTATTATTGTAGCAACTGAATCTCATGTGGTGGCACGGAAGTGTCGTGGTTAACACTGTGGCCTCGCACCTTCAGGGTCAAGGGTTCGATGTGTTCCACATCCTTCTTACTCATAGTTGTCTTAGAAACACAATAAATCACAGTATAAATGCAAACTTTTCCTTAAACACATATTCCTTAAACACCGTAACACTCGTAAACACTGCCCTGTTATACACTCAACACAGACAGACATGAAGGAAACCAAACATCAGATAGAAGACAGTTTGATCCTGTACATGAAACGACACATTTGATCCCAGTTTTCATCTTCTGCAGGCAGCAGGTGATTATATCCGCACTTCGCCAACACTCCCTTTTATCCCAGCAGGGGTAGTTTCTGTTGTTGTTGTTTTTTCTTTACACACCTCCTGGATTTATGATGGATTTGATGTTTGTTTGTTTTTTTCCCCCTGAAACTGCTGCTTGAAGCAGGATTGCTAAAGGCAATGTGATCACCAGTGGAAGAAAGAGACTTTCATTTTAGCTTCAAAGTCAATCATTTCTTTAACCTTGAGGAAATATTGCGGTACATCACACAGGATGTAGTCGCCTCTGATCCAATAGTGACATCATAATACATTTAGAATTAGTAGAATGGAGGAATCAAGGTGTATGAAATTCAGTCTTGGATACAGTCTGAGGATCCAAGTGCAGAAAGGTTTAAATAATAAAAGTCTGTTAAACAAGATCTGAGATCTAAATATCTCAGATCTTGTTTATTAGCTTTCATMTAGAGAATGCGTTAAAGCTAATCCAATAAACATTGCTGCAAGGGTCAGACGCACTACAGACACCTGGACCTCCATATAACATCAGGTCGAGTGTTGGTGCCATTGGTTGCTGTACAATTCTCGAGAGTGTGCCCTCTGCTGGCGAGGAGGAGAAAGTCTTAATTAAGCTAATGAGTCCCAGAACCTTTTTTTTCCAACTGCTCATATTTGTCTATTTGGGGATTTTTTTTATTAGTATCTCTATGATCTATGACTATTACGATTCACTGATGTGTATTGATTCATTTGAATAATACCATTAGAATAAAAAGTACAACCTACAGTATATTATCATACGAGGGCTGTACCGAATGTAATGCAAAAGATTCTAAGGCATAGCATTTTTCTTAACTGATGGATGTACTGTTGTTCAAGTTCGACATGTTGGTATAGTAACTCTTCCTCTATACAAAAGTACTACTTAACATAGTCTCCATCAAACCAGACATTTAAACCATCGTTGAACCCAACATTCAAATCCTTATTGACCCATTGACCTCTTTTCCACTAAAGTGAACCAGGTTCTAGCTCGTGTCCAGGTGTTCAGAGCTGGGACAAAAAGCAAACCCCTAAGAACTGGCCTTGTTTTTCCATTGGCTGGGAGTCACTTCATTACGTCACTGTATACACCTGTGTTTGTCTCTACGTTCCCCTAGCGGTAATCCTAGCAGCCAAAAAAAAAAAAACTAGCATCAAAAAATTGCTAGCAGCTAGCACAAAAAACAACAAAGGTGGACTTTACGTTCTTCAGTTCTTCTGGCTTTATGATTACTAGAAAGCATTTGAGCTGCCCATTGCATACTGAGCATTTTTTTAAGATGGTGGGTACAAACGTTTAATTGGACGAGATAAACCCAGTCCCTGACTTAAGCACGTCCAAAGAGCTGGGTGAAAATTATGTACCGGCTCCAAAGTAGCTCCGGATCATCAATTGCGACAAAATTTATGTGATGAAAACATTTTTTTTTTAATCTAATTAAATAAAATAATTGTAGCTAAATATAAAAAAATAAACAGCCTTACTATGTCTGTTCATTGATTCACTTTTCCAAGTCATTCTACAAATGAACTCTCCGTCCCTGCTCGTGAGGACAGCACCGAGGCAGACAGTTCTGCACTCATATTATTTATTTACAGAGAGTTGAAAGCCTGCTGTGATTTACACCCTGTTCGACCCAGGTGGAATTTTCACGCCACCTTTGGCACGACAGCACCTTCACTCAGCTCCTACTGGTGTTGCATGTGAGCTGGTTTAAAAACACAAGCCCTCAGGCTCTCACGTTATGGTGTGCAAATATTCCCTGGCATCAAAAAAAAAAAAAAAAAAAAAAAAAAAAAAGGTACAAATAAGTAAAGGCCAGAATGACAAACATGAAACAAGATGGGCCATGCAGGAGGGAAAGCAAGCTGAGTCGTGAAAGATGAGTGGATTTGTTCTCCGTGTCAACTGGGTTAATCATAAATTATAACATAGTCAGTAGCCTAACATAACCTTGAGATTGTTCAGAAAAGCATAAATCATATGGAATCTGAGAAATGACTATTAGAAAAGGTGTTGACTTTTTAATCGTGTCTTGCTTGTTTACAATAATTGTTGTGTCATTCAGTTGTTGCGCCATCAAGGGGGTAATAATCCTTACCTGGTAAGGTGACTATACAATGAGACACTTTTCCAAATAACTTAATGTACATAATAGGACTTCAAGGACAACTAATGACCTCTAAATACTAATTATACTTCATTAAAGTGACAAGAGGATTATGAATGGCTCTAAATCCCTGTAATTCATCTGTAGATAGTGAGAGTGTGAGTTGATGTGTGTGTGTGTGTGTGTGTGTGTGTGTGTGTGCGTGCGTGCGTGCGTGCGTGCGTGTGTGTGTGTCATGGTCATTGTTCTTATATGTTATGTTTCATTATTTTATTTTATTTTTTACTTTTTGTCTCTTTTAACTATTCCTGGGAAGTGTTTTGCTACCAGTTCTTACATAACACTTCTTGAGTAAACTGCCATGTGCTATGTGAGTTGGTAGAGTTTAGGAAGCCAAGTGTGCCATAGCAGCCTTGTCAAAACAGAGAGAGAGAGAGAGAGAGAGAGAGAACACAGGCAACTGAAATGCTTCTCCAGGTCTGCAGGACGAGCTCACAGGGTCTCTGATTAGAGGAGCGAGAACATTTCGGCTGAGTGATAACCGCAGCAGTGACTCAGTCGAGGGGAGAAAAAGAATGTGAGAGTGGAATTTGTGCACGATAGTGTCGACTGTCTGCCACTGGCACACTGAGATACGGCACATATTTACCGTTTGGAAACAAAAACTCTGGCTGCTGATAGCTGAGTGTGGTTATACTGGGACCTGCCCAAACCAAGCAGAACTTGCTGCAGATACACACTTTAGTGGTACATTTATTTTGTAGATTTTGTGCCATAAAAATGTTGTGCAAAATGTAAACAAACAAAAAAAACTTGCTTAATGATTAATTGATTGTTCATGATTAATTAACAAAGCTTTATTTGTTTGCTTGTTGTTTACACTTTTTTAATTATATTACACCTAACTTAATAATAATAATAATAATAATAATAATAATAATAATAATACTTATTATTATAATAATTTTTTGTATTAAGACAAAATAGTCAGTTGCTTAATTTATTTATTTATTTGACTTAATGAACAGTCATATGTAGATTTTAAATAAAAAATTATCAAAAGACCAAACAGTCCATTACTTTTTGTTTATTTATTTATTTATTTATTTGGCAATACTGCTTACACCATATATACAGTTGTTATTATAATAATAATTATAATTATTATTATTATTAGTAGTAGTAGTAGTATTAGTATTCATTACTAAAAACATACTTGTTAATTGCTTAGTTTGCTTACTTATTTATTTACTAATTTATTAATATTGCCTACATCTTATGTAAACAATGTTATTATTATTATTATTGTTGTTATTATTGTTATTATTTTAAGTTTCCAAAGACCAAATAGTCCATTGCTAAGTTCATTTACTTAGTTAGTTTTTTTTATATTTTGATTATCTACAATCATCATCATTTTCCATACATATTTGTTATTTATTTTTATTTTAATTAAAATTACAAATAGCCAAGCAAAATGTCTAGTGTTTAATTTATGCAATTGTTTGTTTGTTTACTTACTTGACTATAGTAAACAGCAGTGTACACCTCATCAGAGGTTCTTTTGATAGTTAATTCATCTTAGTCTCCAGTGAGGGCTTTAAATACAGAGAGGAAATGTGTCAGAGTGAAAACCTCCTAAGTGTCCACATTATGAGACTGAAAGTGGCAACAAAAAAAAAAAACTTGCCTGACATAAAACTAATGCTTTCCTTTAATCGCCTTTGAAATATTTGATCAGTTGTAGATTTGTATGTAAAATAATCTTACAGCTAAACTCAATAGCAATTAGATCGATTCATAAACTGTCTCCTTTTGATTCATAACAGAGAATTAATCTGAGGTTGTAAAATGATTTGCATTGATTTGTAAAGTCATGTCTTTTCCTGGCAAGAGCCGTGTTTGTGAAGCAACGTGCTGCGATCGCGTGCAAAGCCTCTGGAGAGCGTTCAGTTCTGCTCACAGGCTGATAACAGTCGAACTGAAGGGAAAAAAAAAAAAACAGCTTGATTTTACACCAGAAACCACAATTTTTTTTTTCCCTCAGTCTGATGCCCTTAAATGACTTATCATTAATAATTTTATGTCAGCACCGTTACATGACTTGTTTTGACTTAAATAAACAATTAACCCAATTGCCTTGAGACATTGACCTGATTGGAACTTGAGCAGTTCTCGAGTGATAATGCTTTCTGAGATCATTCAGATGAGATTGTGAAAGGGTGTTTTCCGTTACACATTTAGAAACAAAAACTATTATATTTTTATTTTCCACTGACTGGAATTTTGTCACAACAGCATCATCGTTTCAGCATGCAGATCACATGCCATCGCTGATGATGTCATTTTGTTCCTTTTCATGTTTCACAAATCCCTTTATCTGATCAGGAGGTTGTTAAACAACAGTGCTGTTAAGTTTTTTGTACTGATCGCCAGAAGATGTTGATTCATATTACAAAGGTTACAAAGCATTGACACTGGAGACTCCTTCCATTAATCGTTAACGTCTCTTKTCCACCTATATCATATGGTGGATGCGGTACATAAATGGCTTCAAACATGTGGAACTGTTCACATGCGGAATTTTATTATAAGAGATTTGTGGAAGGAGTATCCAGTGTCAGTGTTTCAAGACTTCAAGACAAATTATCTTCAAGAAAGAGAAGAAGAAAGGCTGCTGGTGGATTGATTAGTTTGTTATAGCAAACGTTACAGAAACTCATTTTGATGCAAAAGCGTTAAATGTAACTACAAACGGATAAAAAGAATAACTTGTCATTTTTCAGTGATTAAAACATTCACAAATTCTAGGCATTCGAGTCAAACCTGAATGATTGTGTCCTGATTTTTCTATCATAAAAAAAAGAAATTATTTGGTCACCTTTGATTATTTGTCTAGACAAGTCTGTTATTCTTTATCTAAAGTCTGAGATCAGATACTTGCACATCTCTGTTCCATGTCTCCAAATATCCTGTATCCTGAAATGTTGCTGTTTGTTTACTCTGTGTCATCTCTACAGTATGTCTGCGTCACCTCTTTAGCGTAACCAAACAAAAACAAACAGTGTCCGAGTACCTTCAGGTCCTGTTGGTGCACTTTGCTGGTAYACAATGTCCAGGTGCTTTATTTCACACCCAGCTTGACTCATTTTTTTTTTCCTATTTGTTTTTTTMAAGAAATCAGTTCTCATAACTCACTCGGCCTTTACCCGTGTCCTGTTTCAGTCGAGTWTAAATATGACACAGCACACATGGAAAATCCCTTTGTCATCCTATACCATAGGGGGGGAAAAAACRAAGTTTCAGAATCTACTATTTAACCATGCAACTTGTTTGGAAATGTTGCTATAAGTAGCACTAAATATAGTATGTGTTCTCTGGTTTCCTCCGACTTCCCAAGAACACTTTAAGTTGATTTACTGGATTCAATTCTCCCTAAAYGTGTGAGTCCTGGGGTTTTCCCAGAGGTGGGTAGAGTAGCCAAAACATTTACTCGAGTAAGAGTAGCTGTGGTTCAAATAATATTACGTAATATTACCTAAGTAGAAGTAAAAAGTAGTCATCCAAAATATTACTCAAGTAAAAGTAAAAAATAACTCAAGTACTGCGTAAGTGTTTTAATCGCAATTTTCGATTTTTTATCTTTTTTTTTTTTTTATAATAATAATATAAAGCAGCATGGATTTATGGGCGTTCCACAAAATTAGATAAAGTGAGAGCATGTAAGACGGATTCACAGGTAGGACGAATTAATAGAACAGATGTGGCTATTGTTATTGCAGGTGATTGGTCAGACGGAGTCATGTGATTATTGTTGCCGTGTCTGATTGGTGAAACAGTCATACGGTAGATCTAACGGCTGCATGTTTAAAATAAATGCTTAGAAAAGTAACCAGTCGAGTGTACAGCCGAATGTAGGGGGGTAAGAGAAGTGTTTCTTCTTCACAAATCTACTCGAGTAAAAGTAAAAAGTATGCGGCAGTAAAACTACTCATAGAAGTACATTTTTTTCCATAAAGTTACTCAAGTAAATGTAACGGAGTAAATGTAACTCGTTACTAACCATCTCTGGGTTTTCCTGAGATGAGTTCAGGACCAGGATARATTAGGTACTAGATACATCACTTACGAAAATGATTATTCTCTGTGTTCATTCATTTTGTAAAAAGTATCAGGAATTCCACAGAGGACTATACTGTTCGTCAGAGGTACATAATGTGTCCCGATTAATCTTTACCTTTATACAAAATGAATGTTGAAGGTACATTGTGAGGGCTTTAATAGTGACTGTTTACTTCATTTTTGTTTTATTTAGGTTTGTTGAGGGTGAGTCTAATACAAACTTTCTATTTGTGACCTAAATTAGAATCAACCTTTATTATTATTATTATTATTATTATTATTATTATTATTATTATTAATAATGTTGAAGGTACATTGTGAGGGCTTTAATAGTGACTGTTTACTTCATTTTTGTTTTATTTAGGTTTGTTGAGGGTGAGTCTAATACAAACTTTCTATTTGTGACCTAAATTAGAATCAACCTTTATTATTATTATTATTATTATTATTATTATTATTATTATTATTTATACTGTTTATCCAGTTCAGGGTCATGGGGCTTGGAGACTTTACGTATATTCCAATAATAATTATATGATTGTCATATGTACTTGATAGCATGAGGAATTTTTTTTTTTCACATACTGTATCCCAGGCAGGAAGCTGGGGTTGGAAGGCAGAGTCAGATATGATACAACACCCCTAGCCTTGACCAACGGTGGAAGCTTGGTTGTGCTGGGGCTTGAACCCCTGACCATCAAGAGCCTTAATTGTTGACCCAACTCCTAATACATCTAATGTAAAATTATGATGAGATTGTAGTTATATACTACTACTACTACTAGTACTACTACTACTATTAATAGTAGATATGATTTATGCCAAATAATACATAAAGAAAGAAATGCAATGGACTATTTGGTCTTTGGCGATTGTTATTATTAGTAGTAGTAATAGTAGTAGTAATTATTATTATTATAAGTATTATTATTATTATCTGTACAGCGTTATTGAGTAGCACGGAAGGCACCATTGCTATTATTATGAGTAGTTAGAGGCAGTATGATGGACTGATTGATATTGTTGAGCCACAATCTCCTGATCGAGCTGCTCACCAGGTTGTACTGTAATAGTAGTAATAGTAGTAGTAATAATAGTAGTAGTAATAATAGTAGTAGTAATAGTAATTGTGGTAGTAGTAGTAGTAGTAGCATGCTCCAGATCCAAGAAAATGAATTGTGGAATAAATACATTTACAGAACATATGATACAATGTATATACTTCTTTATTTGATGTATTCTATCAGTGCAGCTTTATTCGCATGACTATATAAAGTATATCTCAGCATGCAACACTGACAAACCACTATTTATCTCTCTCTCTCTCTCTCTCTCTCTCGGATCCCGTCGCGTGCGTGTGCACCTGTAGATCTCTGCACTAGTTAAACATTGGCCAGGTTGCGTGAGAGCGCGTGAACCCGAGCGCTCCGAGCGCGTGAGGATGTTTTGAGGGGGGGGTGGAGGAGGGGTAGAAGAAGGAGGAGTTGCCCTGACCGGTCACGGAAGGAGGTGTGTGTGTGTGTGTGTGTATTGGGGGGTGGGGGGGTGTATGAGGCGTGGGGTTAACTAAGTTCACTCTGCTCACTCACTCATCAGCTCCTGCTACAGCGCTCAGGGCGGAAATCCAGATCACTGCATGTGCGTGCGTGCGTGCGTGCGCGCGCGTTTTTACTCTACGCCTTAGATGTGCTATCGTGTTGCGCAAGCGCTCTCGGGTAATTACTGCTTGTGTAATACATTTCCGAGGATTTGTAACGCCAATACTCGGCGCGCTGCGGAAACAGCCTGTCTCTCTGGACCTCTCACAGGCTATCAAGCATGCGGTTATTATTTTTATAAGAGAAAACAGATAAACCTCTGTTCTTTTTTCTTATTTTTAATTTATTTTAATTTTGAGTAACTTTTTGCGGCAGAATTTGCATTGCTCGGGTTTTTTATGGAATGGAAATGTAATTCCAATAAATGCTAATGAAATGCTAAACTTATAATTTATAATTGAATGCCCAATAAATTATTAAGCCCTAGGTTCTATCAAAATATCTACAAGTATTTTTTACTGGACACTATGAGATATTATTATTATTATTTTATTTTATTTTTTATATATATATATTAGTGGCATAGTGGTTAGAACTGTTACCTCGCACCGGAACCAGGGTCCAGGTTCAATTCCTGCCTTTTCAGTCTTTGTGTACGGAGTTTGCATGTTCTCCCCGTGCTTGTCCTCCCACAGTCAAAAGTTATGCAGATTGGGTTAAGTGGCGTTCCCAAATAGCCACTAGTGTGTCGGGCCTACCATTGTCATAAAAATGGAAATAAATACAATGGTGGACTACAGAGGTCCTCTATGTATTATTATTATTATTAGTAGTAGTAGTAGTAGTAATTTGTATTAAAACAGTATTACTGGTATACTATTACTATACTACTATTACTAGTATATAACAATCATCATCCTCATAATTTTCCATTTCCTTGGGTGTTTATTTAAACATGCTATGACAAACAAAATGTAAATTAATGTTGAATTATTTTTAAAAATAAATAAATAAATAATAATAATTATTATTATTATTATTATTGCTGTTGGTTTTGTTAGTTTTTCATCTCCCAATATTTTATTTATTTAAACATGTTAATAATTATAGGTTATAGAGCATAACAAACTTTAAAATATTAGGTTGACAAAAGTTGATCATTCAGATTACAAATTCCTCAAATAAAAAAAGAAAACTATTCTATTTTTATGTATTCCACTTACTGGAATTTTGTTGCAATAGCATCATCATCAAGAAATTTTTACGTTTAATGGTGAGACTATGTAGTAGGGGTACAAGTGAAAAAAAATATACAGTATACACACACACACACACACAATGTATGTCATGCACTATATTATTATTATTCATAATTCGAATTGAGATGACTCGTGTAGTGATATCTTTTCTATTCAGACAAAGACTATGTAGGGTACAAGTGAAAAAAACGACATATATACTGTATATATATATATATATATATATAT
>QMIH01002031.1:60628-83651 GCA_003987875.1 Clarias batrachus
TTGGTTGGTCTTTGTATATATTCATAGATAATTTCACTGTATGTTTGTGCACTCACCAGTAGTAGGTGCGTGGCGGCCATTTATTTTGGGAAGAGGGAATTTATTCACTGTTTTTGGTTTAGGGAGTCAGGAAAGGGAGCTGTATTTTTGTTTGTGTTGTTGTTTTTTTTTTTGCAGGTAATCTAGCTACTAAATATAAATACCATTTAGTTTATTATTTTRGCCTGKGTCCACCCTRAATCTGATCYTCCTCCTGTTGTGTGTGTGTGTGTGTGTGTGTGTGTATGTATTTCTGTAAAGCAATACAAACCTCATTATTTCATCAGTTAATGAGTGGATCTAGTTCTTTCTGCCATATACCACCATTTCCATACAGTTAGAACCCTGAACCGTTCTCTTGCTGGACGGCCCGACACTAGACTGGGACGTAACGCTATATTTAAGTGACCACTTTGATTTTCAAGCACAAGAAAGACAACAGCTTTATTGTGCAAAGGTGTTCCTTCAGTTAAAAACAACTGGTTTGGGATTTAAATCCCCCAACCCCGCTGTTAAAAAAAAAAAGTGTAACTCGGTAACTTTTACTCTGAGTAAATTTTTTATGAGCTACTTTTTTACTTTTACTTGAGTATATTTTTATAATGGTGACTTTACTTGTACTTCAGTAAAATTTCACTGAAGTAACAGTAATTTTACTTGAGTAGAAAATTTTAGTACTCTTTCCACCTCTGAACTTTAGGCATGACCCAGTGAGAATCAGGTGCAGATGATGACAGATGATCAGGTGGTGATGAGTATACTGCTGATGCTGAATGCTGAGGCATTGGAACAGACGAGAGGGGAAATGAGGTCGCTGCTGAGATCATTACATAAACAGCCAATTGTTAAATTTAGGCACTTTTCAACTTGTATTTGCACTCTGTAATTTCCTGGTAGCTGAGAAGACAGAGCTAGGCTGGTGAGGGAACCAGGCCTACACCATATAAAATAACTTGTGTTACTATGCTATAACATAAGTGATGTTGCTCATCATCAGTGGTAGAGAAAAATAAATGTATGATGTGATGTTTAATAAAAATGATGTGGATCAAGATGAGTTAAACATTTCTGGATGCTCTGTTATTAAAAAACAATAAGTGCTTTATATCTTACACAAATAACATTAAATGAAATAATTTTTATAGTTGGTTTATCATGAATGATTCTATAATTGATTTTTGGGTTATAAATGACAGTGCTTGTATATAAAAGTCTTCAATGTGTAAAAGGTTCATGTCGACTGGATCCTCAGAGCTCTTGCTTGAATAAAAAAAAAATTATAAAGAATTGAGGATTACTGTACAGTACATTTAGTAGAAAGATTGAGCTCCAGAATCACAGGTTTCTTTTTCTTTGAATCTCCACTGTAAGTGTGTCTGTGTGGGTTTCCTCCAGGTTTTCTGGTTTCCTCCAACTTCCCAGAAAACATTCCATTGGTTTGACTGGTTACTCTAAATTTTCCCTTGATTCAAAGTCACATGCAATGTAAAATTCACGCCTCGAACCCAGTGTTGTTGGGATTGGCTCTGGTCCCAGCATGATAAGGATAAAGCAGTTGCTGAAAGATCCACTGGAGAAAAATCCGTCTTCTTTTTATGAACTTATAAATAAATAATCCACATGTTTTTTCTAATATACGGGGGTGTTCGAGTCAAACTGAGACCTATCTGAGCACTCAGGTGAGTGACGCATGTCTTCTATCACTGCACAATGGCGCTAACTTGTGGAAGAGACGCATCCGTCCGTGTGAACTGTACACACAATCAGGCACCGGCACCACTTGCACTTTACAGGAACTCACCAGAGGGTTATTGCCACCTCAACTGTACAGTCCTGACCTCGCTCCAAGCCATTTCCACATGTTTGGGCCATTATAGAAGTTCTTAAAGGGAGGCCAGTGTTTCAGACAAGAATCAGACAAGCAGTCTGAGAAATCTTTCTACCTTGATGGAATCCGAGCACAAGTGAAACACCAGGATAAGTGCATGCATTAGTGTATCAGGGGATTATATAGAGAGATAAAGGGAGTTTTTGCTTTTATAACCGTGTTCTGTTATTCTGCACAATAAAAAGTCCTGGTTTGACTTGAACGCCCCATTAAATGTTTATTATGGCTCAAATAAGTTTCTAGATTATATGATAGTAAATGAACATGGTGCTTTTTATTTTAAAAATAGAAAATGATGCTTAACTTAATAACAATATGCACGCATGGCAGGCACAACATCACGTGGTTTCATTATTATTCTTGCGAGAATGTTTATATCTTTCCCTATGACGTAAATAAAATTCACCTGAAATGCAACCTAACCCGAGTTCATCACTGCCTTGTTAACTCATCTCCTTACAAATTTCTCATGAGATCAGGTTAGCGTGATCGCTATGAATAAATGTTGCTTTTAGGAAATGCAGGAAATACCCGAAAGCCGTGTTTTCCGCAAGCTTTGTCAGGTCACGTTCTCTGGCAAAAACTTCGAGCTGATGCAAACCGTGAGCACGTAAAGTGTAATTAATCAGAACTTTTAGGGGTTTTCCGGTTGTAATGCACCTGACTCGGCTTGATAACCAGCCGAAGCACTGATCCGGAGTGCTCAGAAGCCACTCGCAGGCGGAACTTGACACTTGAGACTGTACGTCCTTTGCTCACGTCTTTTCCAAAAACCTCAACAGTGCAAGCAACAAGGCTTGAGTTGAGTTGTACTGATTTGAGCAGGGTGTGAGATCAGACAGGGGCGGGTGACCATGTCGATGTTGATACATAAAGCGAGTGTGTGCGCGCGAGTGTGTCAATGTGCTGCCGTTTGTGAGTTGCGTTTTCTCTTGCGTGAGAGTGCAGAGTGGCTGGCTGTGACAGGAGCACTCGCGTGTGACTGTTCTCTCTCTCTCTCCCTCTTACTCGCTCGGTGGTAGCGTGAGAGCTCGGCACGGCCGAGGTTGAACACCAGGTTTTTCCAGTTTTTTTTGTTCTCCACTTTGCTTCTTCTTTGGTTTTGTTTTGTTTAAGCACCCATTTGTACACAGGACTGTATCAGTACCGGCGCACAGGGGGTCCGGTTCTCAATCGCATCACGTACACGACGCGGTGCCTTGCCACGTCTGTTGCTCTGATATTTAGTAATAGAGCATCCGGGATGGAGGAAATGATGCACAGGCCGTATTCAGTGTAAACAAACTGTCCATCCAAAAACAATAAACAACCTCTAGGAAGTCGCATAATCTCACTTAACAAGATTTAAAGATAGATCTACTGGAGCTGTTCCCGGAAGCTCCTTCTGAAGGCATACTTGAGATTTTTTCTTGTTTCAGGTGCAGATTCATAACTGTAATGTAAATTTATATGTTCATTTTCATGAGTGCAGTGTTTTATAATGTACACTTTATATATATATATATAAATGAGCTTAACTCTACTTAATGCAATTTAAAAAACATGTTTTGTTACCTACTTGTAACTCATCACTGTACTATCAGATTTTTTGAAGCCGTAGTTGTTAGCACTGTCCCCTTGCACAACCAGGATGCGGGTTCAGTTCCTGCCTCGTGTCTGTGTGCATGGAGTTTTCATGTTCTCCCCGTGTTTGGTGGGTTTCCTCCCGGTACCCTGTTTCCTCCCACAGTCCAAAGACATGCAAATTAGGTGCATTAGCGTTCCCAAATTGCCTGCAGTGTCTGAACGCGTGCCCTGCGATGTACCCCACCTCATGCTTCTAGGATAGACTTCAAGACCCTCCCCCCCTTCCCCCCCTCATGACCCTGTATACTCTCCCCTCTCCTGTTCTCTCTTTCCCTCTCTCTGTCGAGCTAAACATGTCGTTCCTGATCTGCCATTGATCCAGACTCCCTCTGCCCTCTGGACCTGACTGACTCGTCCTGGTGCCCCGCTTCTGTTTAGTGATCTCGTCACATGGATGTCCTGTGTGTCTCTTTGGGATGCGTCTGGTGTCTGGGGACGGGTTTTGACGGTTCTGGCCTCGACTGATGTTGACAGCTGTTTCTCTGCGGACTTGGCTGCAGTCGCTCGATAGATTTCCTACCTGGGCCTCCAATAACTACCTGCACTCCATATTAACATCAATTAACATCAACTGTTATACTGAGCTGCCTGCCACCTAACACACAGTATGACTGCAGATCAATTCCAAAGATTTCCCCAGAGAAAAACAAACGAAAGCAGAATGTTGGCTTCTGAATAGAACATTTCTCAGATAAGCCACGTTGCTGGCACGGTGTAAGCATCTCATGCACATCCAGGCTGCGTTCCATTCCACAGTGTGCTTTAAAGTGTGCTCCCTGCTCCCTGCTCCCTGTTAAGGGAACCTCCCTCGACAAAAATCCACCACCCTGTGACGTCAACAGCGCAGACGACGCTTCCTCTGTGCGTTACCATGGTAACGGATATCTATTGCCACTGATGTGGAAATTACTCACTACCGAACATAAATATTAAATAGTTATTGAAACAACAAAATTTTGCACGTCCACTTCCAGAGGAGCCGTACTTAACAAGGCTGTAGTGTAGTGTAGTGTAGTGTAGTGTAGTGTAGTGTACTTCACAGGGAACTGTTTGCAGCTCTTTGAGCTTGGAGTTTTGCCTTGGATGAAGAACGGTTTTTGTGTAAAACAGCATGTGTTTGGAACTGATATGATCAACTGTACCTGCTTTGATCTTGACAGGTGATGTGGATGAAGCCTAAGCCTGGGGTTATACCTGATACGTGACTACGTGTGGATCTGTGCGGACACAGCGCCGGCACGTTCAGCACAGCATTGTTTTCATGCTTGCTTGAGTTTTGTCCATTCGAAGAATCAAGCACAATATCCACTCGACTCCACTGAGCAGAAATGTCGTCGTTGGTCAGGTTTCTCTGCACACTGAGATTAAATGATATAAAACATTTTAAACATACAGTCAAACATAAGTCTCCTACACAATCATCTACATATGTGCAAATATTTCCAAAAAATCATAAACTACATCACTGGCTGTGATATAAATCACAAAAATAAGTTTTAAATATCAGATTTAACGGCAAGTCGTTCTATTCAAATTTCCTTTTCTCATTATGTCATTCGCTTTCTCTTGATTTTTTTTTTTTTTTTATGATATTGTGATATTCGCTGATGAGGTCACTTTGCTGGAATAACCTTTGTTATATTTTCTTTTATGATCTTCAAAGTTAAGAATTTAAAGTAAACAAGAATTTGATAAGAAAAAAATTGTCACAAAAGGAAAAATTTGATACTCATTTAAGCAGTGTTGCGTGTTAGAGTACTCGGATTACTTTTTTGATGTAACGAGTAATCTAACGCGTTCGGTCCGCCATTCAAGTACTCAGTTACTTAGTTACTTTTTCAAAAATGTAAACCGTTATTCAGACAATTTATGTAGTCCGTGAGCCAGAAACCCAAACCATTAGTGTGTGTGTGTGTGTGTGTGTGTGTGTGTGTGTATGTGTGTGTGTGTGTGAGAAAGAGAAAGTCGTCCTACAAGCTCCGCCCCCGATAACCCGCCCCCCTCTGTTATTCCTGCTGTTGTACCCCTATCTCACCTATGCGAGGACCGATGCACGGAAACCTAATCACAGCGCCGAAACTGTCGGTGAATCACGTGAACCGTACTTGCGGCTACCGCGCGAAACCACGTAGGTGAAATAGGGGTATTAGCAGTTAACAGATTATGGGCCAAACTTCGCTGAGTGATGATGGTAGAATAATTATAAAGGTCTTGACTAAAATAACATGCATTAGGAAGCACAAGTTTTTCGTTTTCTGCAGTGGAAAAGTACTCGAACTAGTTCCTTTTATCAGAAAGTAAAGCTGTAATGTAACTGATTACTTTTTGAAGACAGTAATTTTGTAATGTAATTCTCCAAACTCCCCAGATCCCAATCTGATCAGGCATCCATGAAAGGCGCTGGACAAACAAGTCCGATCCAGAGAGGACCCGACCCTCAGCCCACACAACCTCAGGGATCTACTGCCAACATCCTCGTGCCAAACACCACCAGCACACCCCAGAGGTCTTGTGGAGTCATGCCATGGGAGGGCCCAGAGCTGCCCCGCTGGCACATGAGGGACCTACACAATACTAGGCTTTAGTATTTAGACCACTCATGCACTTCAGAACATCATCCACAGGAACTTGACTAGCTTATCAAGTGGCATCTCATATTCAGGATTTTTTATTTTGTCTTTCTGGACTTTTAATTATTGGTTAAAAATATTTCTTTATATCATTTTGTATTCATTATGCATTTTCATTTAGGTGAGATTAAGACTGATCACCTTAAGGGCAGGCATTCTTTTTTCAGAACTCTGCAGATAGGAGTTCAGTTTGTCCGTGCATCCCCTTAGCATGAAGACTGAGCGATCAAATAATTTAAGTGTTCATATGGAATGACCGGTGCAACAAGCAGATGGACTGATTATATTCTGGAATTGCGCTCGAGAGGATCAAGGCCATATCAAGGTCAGATGTCTAAAGAAAATCGCGGTAGCGGGGACATCCTTGACGCTGAGTTGAATACCTGTGTTTTAAAGGCTTTCCATTTCACTTTTACAGTAATGCCTTTAGGCTATTCTGGTATTAAGAGGTCAGAAAAACATACTCATGAAAAACATGGCAAGAACAAAAAAAAGTGACCTGGTGGCCAGATTAGTGCAAAAGATAAACAATGCTGTAGTGATGAAAATAAGGAAATCATGGACGGTCTAACTTAGAGCGAAATCTGGAATTTTATTTCACATCCTAATAAGAATTACCCTGAAGATTTCCATCTTATAGCATTTAACTATCTGTCTGGTTTCCTTGCAGATTCCAGCTGAATGGCATTGAAACTGCACCAAAACATCATCATCAGCGACCAAGAGATTCTGTAGGACAGAAACCATCGAATGTCATAATCCATTAGTCCGACTGGTGGTGGCAGCATGATGTCATGGGGATGCTCTACAGCATCAGGGACTGCAAAAAATAGTCAGGGTGATAGTCATGACAAAACAGATAGCATCAAATCCAGGGAACGGTACGGTCAAAGCCCAGACCTTGATCTCTTCAAGAATCTCTGGCTCCCCTTAAAAAAAAAAAAACATCTCCATCCAAACTGGCAGAGCTTGATCAGTTCAGACAGTGTATCAGGATTCGGGTATCCCAGAAGATTTCCGAATGTGATTTCAGCTAAACCTGCTTCTCAATCAACTGGTACAAATTCCAATGAAGTCCGTTGCAAATCCATGTTACAGCGAAGCACCGTCGACCCGTCATGCTCTTCTCTTTCTCTTCATTCTTTCATCCTCCCTTTCTACGCGCGCTCTCTTTAATGCACAAGCAATCAATTTCATTTCTTTCCTTCTACACTCTCTAACCTCACTTGACCCAGTTTTTTGTGCTCACTGTCTTGCATCCTCCAGCTCTCCCTCCCTTCCTCTCTTTTTTTTTTTTCCTCGTCCCCTCCCACCTGTCTATTTCGGTCAGGGTAGCATGCGAGCTAAGTCTGTTGCTAAGCTAAACATGGCGCTTATTTTGTCCTTTCCTATCCACTGATGTGGAACTGGCAGTGGATATGGAACACGTAGGCATGTGCGTGCGATGCTATCAACCGAAGGCATCGCCCACTGCAACTACACACACACACAAAATGCTACCAGAGGCCCTCCAGTTTAAAGGAAATATCACAATATCTCATCCGGCGCTAAAAATAGCAGATGGTGCGATCTCTCACTGGTGGGTCCAGATGAGCAGATAGCAGCCAAAACTGGGTCTCCCACCATGATGCCACACCCAAGATGGCTGCCCGTGACTCCGGTCCACACAATGTGTCTGCCTTTAGATCAAACGTAGATCAGATAAAAAGTTCCAAGCTCTTTCTTATGTAACAGCAACTCCTGAAATACACACACACAAGCACAAACACAAACTAGCCCGCATCCGCGGTGCCTAGTTTGTTATTCTTTTCCATTCCACTTATAGTAGCATCTACCGCTTTAAAAAGATGCACAGATAAAGAACTTCGAGTATGGAACCAAGGCATGGATTCGCATTCAATCTCATACCGTGCACAACGTAATATGGCAACAGACATTAGTACACAGTATGCACGCATATGAGCTAAATAGAGACATCAACGCATCACGCACCATTTGTAGTAAAGTCCGTATAACCACTAAAGCTCTCCACATGTAATCACAGACCCATTACTCAATTAAGAGAGCTAAGCTAGAGTCATTACGGCTCGGCAATTGAGCTGTTTTTGTATAGTAAATGTAACGGATGAAAGCGATTCTGCCCTTAATGCCAAGACGAGTACTTCCTGCGTGTTTGGATTTGTGTGTGTTCGCGTGTATGCATCTGCCCATGTTTGCTGCTGCAGATGTGCGTAGAGTAGAAGAGTGGCATTACAGCTGTTTTTCCTCTTGATGGCATATCAGGATCTCTGTGCATACGATCACGTTCACAGTTCATACTTGGGCAACTTGGGCAGGGTGATCTAATCAGACCTGCACATGCCTGATATCTCCTCATCTCGGCTTAGCCAGTCGACTGTCTCATAAGGGAGACGAGGCTGACACTTTCTAAACAGCCTCTTTATGAATACATTATTGTGTTCTACTAGTACGTCTTTGTAATTTTGTTTTATAAGCGTTAAAAATATCTAGTAAAGTTCGAATTGATTATTTTACAAGTACAAACAAGTGACATTTACCCAACTGGCTAACTTGTTTTAATTTTTATGTCATTCGATACAATAAACACTGTTTAGTGGCAAAGATTTTGAATGCAATTGTAAAAAGCCTAACTTGACGTTTCATGTGTAACTGTCATACATCTTCTTGCTTACACAATTAACACACTGCATTTATTCATTCACTTTCAGTAAACAGTAACACACTTACTAATACCAAGAAGTAACTGAGAGTTACCAATCCACCAACCAGTATGTTTTCCGGAAGAAACCCGAGCGCCAAGAGAAAACCCATATGGACAAAAGGAAAGCATGTTCTGGATTGAACAGGAACCCTGGAGTTCATGACGCCCCACTGTGATTAACCACAGATTAATTATAATGTGCATTTGGGGGTTTTTTTAGGCAAAAGATCAAAAGATCTATTAGTAAAATGTGAATTTAGGTTTCATAAGAAATGTAACCCTTATCTCATCTCACACAGAGATGAGTAAAATGATTGCAACTCTGCGTGAATGTAGCCTAACTGCATCCTCAATACAGTGGAACCTCGGATTGCGAGAAACTTGGTTTACGAGTGTTCTTATAGGAAAAGTATATTTGGTTTACGAGTGTTTTTGGAATACGAGCCCACTTCCAGAACGAATTATGCTCGTAATCMAAGGTTCCACTGTACGTATAAAAAAAAAAGTTGTATGGCCAGCACATGTAGCACTGTAGATCCAGGTACCAGGTCCAGACAGGTACTAATATTGTCCAGATGGCTATGCTCCCTTAATAATCCCAACAGCATTTACTTTTCATCTTTGTGTTAATTGTATGCAGTAATGATAGAATATTACTAAGTGTATTATTGTATCATTGTATCACCGGTTGCTGAGATATGGCCAGTGTGGGTCTGTTTATGAGGAGCATCTTGGGGGAAAAAAAAAAACTAGGAATCCTGTTTTCATATTATTTAAATAAGTATTGCATGACTGAGTAAGAAAGTGGAAGCCCTCAGCCTCATTTGGACATAAGCGAAAATTATTTTACGAGGGGGAAAAAAACATGTTTTTTTTAAATAAGGTGTTTGCTTGTTTGTTTGTTTGTTTTGCCAAAACTGAAGATTCGAAACGTTTCACCTACTCCACTCTATTGGCCAAAGCACAAAACTAACTTTAATACCTGACTCGATATGAAGGGTAACAAAAGTGCAAACTGGTGAGATAGCTCAAGCTGCTAAGACAGCCAGGATTATAGAATAAAAACAAGGTGCAAAAAAATCTGTATACAGTACAGATGACACTTTAGATTAAAAAGGAAGGCACTTATGCAACGGATATCCATCCTGGATGAATAGAGGAAATAATAAAAAGAAAACTTTTTCGATCAGTACTAATTTAGAGAAGTTGGCATATTGGCAATCAAGCTAAACTTGATTAAACGTAAACTAGTCAGGATCATTGCCACAGTTCACACCGCTGCAGGTTGTGATGTTGCCATACTTCAAATAAATACACCATGAAAGCAAAGTTTGTTTTTTTCCTATTGTTTTATTTTACTATTCAACCAGCTAAATGTCACAATGTTCACCTGTATGCCATGAATACATGAAGCAAAGCCTGTATCCAATTTTGCAGTGACTGGTTTTGTTTTAAGTCAATTCTGGATCCAGTTCCTAGTAAGCATAGGAGTCCTAAGTTCAAAAATCACCAGGTCATGTTGAGTTTACTTCTTGTTTATTTTAGAGCTATTTAATTCTAGTTCTGGTCATTAACCCTGTCTGCGCCAGGGGCGCTGTATAATGGCTGACCCCGCGCTCTGACCTCAGTCTACTAACAAGAAGCTGTGATATTCAAAGATTAAAGAATTTCACTGTGCAGTACTGCATATGTGACAAATAAAGCCTAAATCTAACTTAACGTAAAAGAGCTTCGTTCAGTCGAGATAAATTTGCTGGGATTTTATCTGTTAATCCATAGCATACTTATGGTGAGCCAGCCAGGAGTTGCAAAAAAAAGTTAAAACACACACTCCTAACCAATGCATAGTTAACAGCTAACATTTTATGTTTAATAATTTTTTATTTTTTTTATTAAAAACTAGGGCGAGACAAAAACATTGCATGTATTATTTTACCCATACTTCCAACATAACAACTGTTTTGTTGTGCTAACCCACAGCATACTCTATGCTATATGCCATAGCACAGAACTAGCATATCACCCACTTATGTTTCCTTTATCATAWTGCATGGAAGTTTGAGAGAGTCTTGAAAGAAAAACAAAAGCAAGAAAAGAAGACCGTGACTAATCTAAGGCRGCATGGATTATTGTGATTAAAAAGCACTACTACATGCAAGAATTAAATATCAAGCATCAAATGCATTTTTAAATAAACGTAAGGTTTTATATTGCACCCAAGTGTCTTTATGAGCGGAAAAGGGAGGAAGAGAATCAAAGGGAAATGGGCAATGGAGTAAATAGGTGAACTGAGTTAAAAGCAGGAAGTCTGCAGTGTGTACCGTCTTAGCCTCACTAGCTGCCAACACTAATCCTCATCCTGTCCTACTCTATAATTACTGAGCACACACCGCGCCTGCCTTTACATAAACAACTACTCTCTCTCTCTCWCACACACACACACACACACACACATTCATTATTCACATTCACACACCCACAAAGATGTATTCTCACACAGTGTCTCATTTGCATTTTCATAGATGTACTTTGTATTTGTACTTTCAATGCAGGTTCGCACAGCACCGATACAATACACACCCAAAAGCAGTGAATGCATGCAACCTGCACAGATGTGCATATGCCCATTAAGCAGTAAGTAGATTAGTAGATATAATGTAAAGTGCAACACTTAATGAACATACAAGACATAGACACCAACAGTTTTATGATTAAATGTGTGCACTAAGAGTTGTTGCCATTATTATAATTACTATTTGTTTCCTTTTTTGCATTGTTGAGGGAGGACTGTCCAAGAGACAAATCCACTTTTCTATCATTAGCAGAATTATAGTTTGGTAAACCTTACTTGTGCAAAAAAAAAATTGACGTATTTTGGAGCATACAATGTATCATAAACCTTCCCCATATCTGTATACACACAGCGCACAGAGAGTTTAGTTATTGCTTTTGCACACACACATAACATTGATTTTCTTTATTTGTTTTTTTTTTCAATTTCAGGACCATTGCCCTGCACATTTTAGTGCTTTCTCCGCTTGTAGCACACCTACAGTAATTTAACTGATCGACAACAATTGTGGTTATTGCACATTTTATATTGCATATGCAAACATTGTTGCATGTTTTTAAATCAGTTTATAATCCTTAAATAGAATGTGTGAGAAAGTGCAGACTAACAATTAGATTCTATGCGAGATAAAGCTTGAATATAAACAGCTTCTCATTATTCTTTTAACAGCCTTCCGATAAGCACGGCGTTTAAATGATCTGCGAAAAAGGAACATGAGATGACTGGATCGACGCCGAAATTATTTGGCATGCTGCAAACGTGTACAGAGTGCATCTCCTTTGTTTGCGCAACACGAACAGCTTCCGATGACTCACTGCCAGTAGCACACCGAGTGACTCATGTAATGATGTACTGCACATCTCCCAGTCCCTACCTGCACGCTCTGCAGATCTGCTGTGAAAACCTGGCCCTGCACTGCCACAGTAATGTTCCTCCTCAGCCACACCTGACTCAGCTAATAAATACAAGTAGCATTGAGTAGCTCTGTAGCTCTCAGCTGGTAGGCTATGATTCAGATTTACTACAAAATGCTTTGTAGATACTGTATGTTCAGATTATTATTATTATTTATGTCTTATTTAAGTTTAAGATATGCTTTATTCTTCATTTTAAAAGGCATGCAATGTCAAAATTATGCTCTCTTGATATTGCACGCAATCTACAAAAAAAGAGCTCTGAAATTAGAGCTCATCATCTATACCGCTTAATCCTGTATTCAGGGTCACGGGGGGCCTGGAGCCTATTCCAGGAGACTTGGGCCACATGGCAGGGTACCAATCCATCGCAGGGAACAGACACACACACTCACTCACTCATAACGAATTATTAATTGAACACCAATTAGCCTCATCTGTATGTCTTTGGAATGTGGGAGGAAACCGGAGGACCCGGAGGAAACCCACCAAGCACGGGGAGAACATGCAAACTCCATGCACACAGAGACGGGAATCAAGCCTGGCCGGGGATCGAACCCAGACCCTGGCGGTGCAAGGCAACAGTGTTAACCACTACACCACCGTTCCGCCAAATGAGTAAACTGTGGAATAATAATCTAGACAGCTCAGAGTGTATTGATGGACGGGTCAACCCAGCAGGAACGCTAACGTTGGATGACTGTAATAATGTAATAAAGTCCTGTTAGGGTGATTGTCACGGCGTGCGCCTGTGATGGGCGTGCGCCCAAATCTATTATCGCCCCTCGCTCACTTCGTAGGCTCCCTAGGTAGGCGGCACCCCTTCTGCATGTGTGCAAAGAGACGGGGCCGCCTATGCGGGCCGGCTGGCAGTGATTAAACGTTAATAGGATCTCGGGCTTGCTCCGCATTATAAAAACAAGGCGCGGAGTTTAGTCCGGGGTCCGAGAAGAGCGTAACGCGGTGGAGATTGAGAGTGGCAGAGGAGTGGGAAATGGAATGTGCCCCAGAGACTTAAAAGGACTATGGATATCCGCCCCTTTGATCTCCGCGCTGAGCACAGCGCGGGAAAAGAGCTGCACGAGCTCCCACGTCATCCTCCGTTCCCGCGTCGAGCCCGCCTTCGCGTCCCCGCCGCCGAAGAAGAAAAGGCCGCGAGGAGGACAGCGTTAAGGCCGCCGATCCCAGCCGGGAAAGCCGCCCAGCCGACGGACGTCCGAGCGAGACTCCCGACTGAGGCCGCGCCCACAGAGAGCTGGGAGTGGCCAGGCCGGCCATCGACAGCGGGGAGGAATCGAGAGGGAGCGTGCAGGAGCGCTGCCTCGCGCGCTCCGTTCGGCCACTCCGCCCACCGCCGCCAGCCGCGTGCCCGCATGCCAGCTGGGCACTGCCTCGGACCACGCACGTGCACACTTCATCCCTTCCCTTTCTTTCCATCCTCCCTCCTTTTACCCTTTCCTTCCCTTATTTATCCCTAATAAATTACCCTTTTCCCCTAAGATCTCGCCTCGTGTCTGTGTTTCATGGTGCCGCCCGTGCAACAAAGGGGCGAACCCGTTACAGTGATGTTGTTTTTGTAAGTTTGAATGACATTCGCACAATATCCGAACACATCCACGGTCACTCAAGTTTCTAAAAGGGTTTAGAATTCAGATCGAAGACAAGAAAACAGCTTCCCACACACAGGGTCTTAGCGTTGCAATGTAAATCAGTAAATTGCTGTTGTCTTATTATTATTATTATTATTATTATTATTGTGGTGCTGTTTGTTATTAGGTTCATGCCTTTAATACTTTCAACAGCATGTTCCCTGGTGGTCCAATTGTTGCTCTTGTTGCAGCAATTGAGGTTTGAGGCCATCGCTTTGGTATAAATTAAGTTTTTTTTTAACTTTATGTTAGAGGGCATTTGATCAACATTATCTTATCGTCATACAGTCAACATTGTTCTGGTGTCATTTAATCGAGGTAATTCTAACCTTGTTCCAGTGTCTATACCATTGTCAAATTAACATCACCACAACATTTCGACAAACCAAAAATCCCTGCTGGGAAATCATTGGTCCGCAAATATTATGGAAACAGCAAGGCTGTTTTTCGGGAAAATATAAGATATAACCCATTAATATAGTTGGATATAAATTATGCAATAAACACATGATTCATGCATCATCATAAACATCCTTTGACTATTTGTCACTCTTAATGCAGCATGTCACTAGCATTAGTTCTATCCTTCTAACAGTCATGTAGAATTTTATTTCCAGTCACTAATATTGTGGCATTTCATATTCTATTATTACATTTTTGTAAACCGTTTTCTTTTTAAATTAGTATTATTTAAGGTATACTGGCTGATGCAGGCATTTAGAAAAGCGTGCAGTTTTAAGCAATAAAAAAAAAAAACACTCTGTATATGTTCTGGAATAATTTGTGCAAGGAAGCATTTAAAATCTGCTTACAAAGGAACAGGTGTTCAGACTTTTGAAACTTTTGTGTCCTGTGGTATAAGACGGCTGTGGTACTACTGTGTAATGATGATTATAATCATCATGCTCGTCATTAGTGTGTAAACACAATCTGAATGGAAATTACATGTGGTCACATGATGAAGACTCTGTGCCACATTTCGGTGAGATCAAAGCCCCAGCCCTCTTAACCCTCGACTGCTCAGTTGTTGCCTTGGACTGGCTTCTCAAGTGATTAACAAATGTACACAAATCTGGGCAGCGAACATTTTGTGATTTTATCTGGTTATGCATGGTATTTTCCTGGTCATTTTTTTTTTATTATTTCACGTTGCTCTAGTACGGCGGTTCCCAACCTCGATCCGGGAAGAACCCTATGTCCTGTAGAAATTCAATTCAATTCAATTCAGAAAAAAAACAGTCAGGCATGTTAGGAGGTGAGAAAACACTGAAATGTAGAAATATTGGTTCCTCCAGGACCACAGTTGGGACTAGAATCAGTAAGGTTGCCATGTCATTAGCATAATCCTACATCCTTCAATACATCAGAAACGTTATTGTAAACATGATRCGAACAATAGGTCATAGGATTTGAATCATCCTTTGAACCTTTCATCTCACTGAACCTCTTATCTCACGGCTCCTGCTTTCTAGGAACTCTTGACAGATCCATCAAGCTTTCTTTAAACAATACTTTTCAAGTTGAACCACTCTGATGGTAATGGGACAATTAGCTTTAGTGCTTCCCATGCGTTTCTTTTTTAATCTATAGGCAGTGTCATCACATGGTTATGTACAAATCTCCAGAAGATACAGAATATCGCCAAATGTGACTACCGTGCTTGCAATGCTCCTGTTGAACATCCAAGATTCATTTTATATTGCTGTTAATAATAATCTCTACTCTTCTGTTCAAAGAGGGCTTWCCATCAAATTTTGGAGCCTAACTTTGGGAATYCATTTCAAATCATGACAGAGGTCTTGAGGTCAGAGATCTGTGTCAGCAGAACTTGAGTTCTTCCTCAACTATCTTGGCGGGCCATGTCTTCATGCTAGGTTCTGATGTTCTGTTAAGTTCTGTACCATAAGATCTACCATGGAGGATGTTTTATGGCGCTAACTCATCTCTGTGCAATTAAAAGGTCAAATGATATAGAGTAACCTTGTTCCTAAAAGGCACCAGGCTGCTATCAAAACAGGTCTAGGTAAAAATTCTCCAAAAATATCAGTCAAGGTTTGATTATTAAATTTATATCCTGAACATCATATGGAGAAACCTCATAATCAACCTTAACCTCGCGATCAGCTTCAACATCACACAGAGCAACATTAATAAATAAACTCAAGGACGGAGCAAACCTAGGAGAATATCCAAAAAAAATCCAAAACATTATAATAATAATTGAGTTAAAACCCAGAAGGTACAGTAGTCCTACGGAGAATATGTAAGCTTGACAGTTGCTTACTATAAAATCAATACACAATACAATCTGTCGAGCAGTTTTCCCAGAAGAATATGGATAATATCAGGATCCAGATGTGCGAAGCCGATAGGGAAATATCCCTGAAGATTTACAGCCGTAAATTGCAGACTGAGGTCGTTCTACCAAGTATTGACCCATACCTGGCATCCTAGCAATCACCTGGAATGAGGCAGCAACTGCCCAGCAACATCATAGCAACCGTTTTCAAAAAACCTTTGTTTCTGTATACGCTTTTGTTTTTTTGTTTTTTTCTAGTTCAAATTCCTACAGTAACTCCAGAGTTTCTCAACCTTCCAGTATTATAGCAAAAATAAATTCCTCTTCTTATTATTATTATTAATAATAATAATAATAATAATAATAATAATAATAATAATAATAATAATAAAGGAAAGTAGGCCAGAGAATAAAACAGCATATTATGTAAAAGAGCACTTTTCAGACAAAAAGAAAGCCTGAGGACTGTGCCAGGTTCTGCAGCATGTTCAGTAAAACTAAGCAGCTCATTTCCTTATAAAACTGCACAAGTTGTACCTGAGACTAAAACCTTTTTGTACCGTTTACGTTGACTTTGTTCCAGTAATTACTGTTTACTGATTTCTTGTATTTTTGGACTGTAGAAGCTGTTTTTGACAGACATCCTTGCTGTGCAGCAGTTACCTGCAAGACCTTTGCACAGTAATATACTGCACACACACACACACACACACACACACACACACACACACACACACACACACATATACATGGAATATTAATTTCATGGCTGCCAATCTTATGGGTCTAATTATCTTGATTAAATTGAAACTTCTTTTGATTCACTTTCTCTCTCTCACACACACACACACACATTTTCTCTCTCTCTCTCTTTGTTGCAGTGCCTGAAGAACGGCTTCCAGCACAGTTTATTTTACCGAACATTACCCTGTCGAGCAGGTTCAGCATTGCGTGTGGTGTAGGTTTGTGTGTGTGTGTGTGTGTGTGAGTGTGTATGTTCGTGGGTGTGTGTGGGCAAGAGCAGTGTACAGTATGTATGTGTATGTGCGAGTGTATGTACAGGTGGCTGTAAAAGTGTTCGTGCATATGGTACACACACACCCACACACACCACCCTGAGAGTGAATGTGTGTGTGTGTGTGTGTGTGTGTGTGTGTGTGTGTGTGTGTGTGTGTGTGTGTGTGTGTGTGTGTGTGAGATAGTGGGTTAATGAATGAGCTGGGAGTTGGTGCTGTTTACTAACGCAGCAGGCAGGATGGATGAAATGCAATTAAGTCCAAAGTGCAGCTCTGTTCTGGTCTGGTCTGTTTATGTCATTGCAAGATTGCACGACACGGTGGAGAGCTTATCACCTTGCGTGTGTGTGTGTGCGTGTGAGAATTGGAAGATTGTGATATATTGCCATACTTAGTGCAGGAGAATGAGCCTGAGATACGGCCGGGAGAGAGATAAGCCATCTGTACTGAGTCTGACCTCTCTCTCTCTCTCTCTCTCTCTCTCTCTCTGTTTCACCTCTACTCCTATTTTTTCTGTCTGTCTGGCTCGCTCAGACACTCTTTGTCTACTGATCTGCCTTGCTGCGATATCTCTTACTATCGCTCCATCTCCCTCTCCACTGTACCTCTCTGTCTCCCTACACATCCCCTTGCCCCTTCTATCTCTCCGTCTCTATTCAGAACTGTCTTTTCCTTTCCTCTTATTTGTCCCAGTCTCCTGTCCTCTCCCTTTCAGGATTTTTTTTTTTGCCATGTGCCAGTATCTCTTTTTTTATTTCTTTGCTTCCTCCTGTCCTCGTTCTTTTAATGGGGCTCAAGTTTCACACACCTGCTCATCCGTCCTTTTGGGAAGCTCTTCACGGCTGAGTGGAACATGAGTGTGAAATGATGCGCCAAGGTGCAGATGTGCCAAGCTGATGTGCGATTTGAGAAGAAGGCCTGGATGAAATGATACTCCATGCGTGACCTAGCCGAAGTCTGTGCATGTCAGAGATTTAGCACAGAAAGAAGGAAGGATTGTAGAATTTTTAGAAAAGACAAATACATCATTTTTTCGACATCATTATTTTTCAATACACTTTGAAGTACACAGATTGTCCAACTGTCCACAAGCTTTCGTATTGCCTTTCCAAAAAATGTTTGAGGCTGAGCTGTCTGTGATCCACGAATGCACTGCTGTCTTCCCCTTGTTCACCAGAACTGAATCTTCATCAGTGTAGGACTGCTTTCAGGGAACCAAACCGGTGAAAGTCTGATSGAGCGAGAGCGGAATTATATGGAGATGCTTTAACACCTTAAAACTAATTTTTATGGGCATCGTCATGCAAGATCACAAAGTTTAGTCCTCAGCTCTTCAATAAGCGTCTGACTGTAACGAGCGCTGTTGATTGTTGAACCTTTTTCCTGATGCTGTTCCAATACTTCTGGCCCTTGAGATGAGAATCCCAGAAAACTGTAAGTGTTGATTAATTTTCCAGCAGATGGTTGACTTTTGATCTTTTTCCCGATTGTTGATTGAGGATGTCTCCGCTCCTTACGCTGCCGTTTACTCTCAGGCTCGTAGTGATGAATCCCAGTCTCATCACCAGTAATGATTCTCTTTAGGAAACTTTCACCTTCCTTAGAGTACAGATCGCTAGAGATTTTGTTTGCAGAAATCCAAACGCCTCTGTTTACGCTCTTCTGTGTGTTGTTTCGGCACCAGGTACRCCCTCGGACCACAAATCACTGCACGTTGCTCTTCATYTGTGCAAATAAAAAGTGATGCATCCATGCTTGCTCCTACCACAGTTACAAGTAACCTGATGTAACACATATTCAGTGACTGTAGCATTGAACGGAAAGCGCCGATAAGAGCAACAGAAGCTTTAATATGACTGTATATCATTTTTTGGCACAGCCTCATATATTAAAATGTTATTTATTTGTTTAATATTAATGATTAAAATAGCATCATTTAAGTATCACAAATACTGACTGTACATTATGAAGATAACATTAGACATTAGACACATGATACATTAGAGTCACGTTAATGTAACTCATTTCTTTGCCCCTAGAGGGCACTAGATTTCATTTTCTTGCATGAAGGGCAGCCTACAGGGCACTGCATTTCATGTTCTACACGGGAAGGTCAGCCACTAGGGCACCTCATCATACTTTTTCCACTCTCCTATTTATTCATAATTAGGTGCACCCTAGAGGGCTAGGGTGATGAATTTTTATGATCTTATGCATCCTTAAAGCCTCATTTTTTAAAGGGGCCTCATTTTTTAAAGTGTGACACTTTCTCCGTTACAAAAAATAACACCCATAGGTGCACTTCTTCATATGGTTTGCAGTGCATTTTCTTGCAAAAGAGGGAACCCTAAAAGACCCCAAAAATCATCTCTTTTTTATACATAGAGGGACCATAAAGGGCATTTTATCATGTTTTATCATACATAGATACACCCTATAGGGCACTTCAATACTTCAACCTTCCCCACTGTAAGCACAACATGGAGGACATTTAATAATACTTTATCATACACAGAGGCACTCCAGAGGACCCTTATCATTCATATAAAAGCTTGCAACCTACAAGGCACTAAAGGGCAGCCACTGGGGCATTTCATCACATTTTATCCACTATTGGAGCACCTCAACATATTTCTTCTTATGTACTGTAGATTCACTCAGATCAACATTTTATCACATTTTTTCCATTGGAAGGGCAACCTATAGGGCATCACGTTCTCTATTGTAAGGGCACCCATCATCTTCTTTCATAGACAGAGGCACCCTAGAGGTGCTATCAAGCACTTTATCATATTCCTTTCACAGTCAGAGGTTTTATCATATTTCCAATGAATACATTCATCATATTACACATACTTTCAGGCACCGAGGCATTTAATCACTTTTTTTTTTATTTGTAGGGCAGCCATTGGAGGGACTGTAAAAGTCAACATGTTTGTGTAATACAGTATGTTTTCACATACTTTAAGGCACCCAAGAAGGCTTTTTTTTTCTTCAGTCTTCMCCCAATTTGCTAAGCAGCCATTAGGGCATTTCATCACATTTTTTTCACCAAAGCGACAATTTAATTCATTTTACCTACTGTAGGGGCACCATAGAAAAGGGTACTGTAGGGGCACCTTTTTGCCACCCTACCCCCCAAAATCCAAGAGTACTACCCTGAATAAATCCTTTGTAATGTAATCCCGGTCAGACTCGATGGTGTTGGGATCAGGGCTCTATGGGGACCAACCAACATTTCCAGGACACATTGTTCTTCTCTACCTGAAGGTAGATCTTAATGACATTGGCTGTATGTTTGGGTTTGTTGTCCTGCTGTAGAAACAACATATCTGACTGTATCTCAGCATTGAGAACATCATTAATCCTGACCAATTCTCTGACTCCATTCGCAGAATCGGTGTAGCTGAGTCTCATTGGTTTCTGCCAGTTCTTTTCTGGTGGACATCTCCCGGCGTCAAAGAGAAATAAGCAGGATGAGTCTTTCATCTGCTGCGTTACAGTACATTTCCTTGGCCAACCAGTGCGTCCATGGTCCTCAACCTGGCATGTTTCAGTGTGCTTCTTCAAAATAACTTGAACAGCATATGTTGAATGTCCAGTCTGCTTTAAATTCACTCACTGGGCCTTGCTGATGCAGTATAASTACCTTTTATCTTGTTGCTGTGCTCAGGCTTGCAGTGGTGTATGATCTTTGTCATGAGACTGTCTTTAGTAGACTTRGARACTACAGTTGCAGAGTTTGGCTGTTCCTCCAATGTTCTGTGGACAGATGAGACCAAAGTGGAGTTGTTTGGTCTTTATGCGCATAGCCCGACGTTAAACTGACCAAGAACTCCTCTGTATACCAGAGTATTCTAAAGGCAATGTGAGGCCATCAGTCCAAAGGCTAAAGCTGGGTCAAGATTGGGTCATGCAACAGGACATGATTTGAAGCACACCAGTAACTCTACAACAGAATGGCTGTTTTGTCCTACTAAAAGTCCAGACAGGAAGCTTTAAGTTTATTATTATAATTTACTTTAAGTTATTATTATCAAATTATGCCCGCATTTTTATTTTTGGTAATTGTTAAATAAATAAATAAATAAATAAATAAATAATGGCACTTCGAAAATAGCTCTGTGTTGTTTATCTCAGGTTTGTATTTACCTAATACTAAAATCCGCTATGATCAGAGGATTTTTATTATTTTATTAATAAATAAATATTTCACGTTTAAAAGAAGGGACACTAACTTTTACACATGACTGATCTATACTGTATGTAAATGCAGAAATTTAGTTCTTCTCATATTAAAAAAGTAGCAAAATCTAACAATGTCGGGGGTGCCTAAACTTTTGCATACAAAAATAAAAAATTAAATTCTTTCTCTCACTGTTGCGCCATTTCTGCTCTCTCTCTCTCTCTCTCTCTGTCTCTCTTTCTGCACGTGCATGTATGTGTATTGTGTGCATTATGTGTGTGTGTGTATGTGTGAGTGTTGGTGGGTGGTTGGGTGCACGTATATGGATGCATGTGTGTCCATCGTGTGTGTGTGTGCGTGTGTGTGTGTGTGTGTGTGCGTGTGTGTGTGTGTGTGTGAGTGACTGCTGGTGTGTGTGTGCACGTGCATGGGTGTGTGTGTGTGTGTGTGTGAGTGCTGGTGTGTGTGTGTGTGTGTGTGTGTGTGTCTGTGTGTGTCAGAGCTGTATAATAGGCTTTGTGTCTGCATACATTGCAAGCTGAAACCCAAAGAGCATGTGGGGCAACCTTACGCAGTCCATCCATCCTCATTAAAGTGTCTCTCATTAATAAGAACTCATTGTCTTAGACAGCATTGTGAGAATCGAGGGCCACACACACTCACATAATCTGAGTATCAAACACAAATGAGATATTTCTCCACAAGCAGAGGTTTCAGATGATTAAGGTTTGCGTATCAGCTTTCTTCTGTTTATTGTTTTACACTTAGTGCCAGATGCAGGGAGTAATACTAATGAAGTGTGATCTGACGGAGATCGCTAAGTCTCACTTAGTTCCACTTAGTTCCAGTGATCTGCTTACGCTCCCTGCTGGTCAAGTCAAGTCAAGGCGAATGATCTGCGATTCAAAAACAACTTTCATTGACCGAAGTGATGTACAGAGTCAGCTTGGCTACTAAAATACAAAAAATAACAATAAAAAAAAAGAGAAAACGAGCATAAAATGAAAGTAAGAAAAATGGAAAAAATAAAAGGGGTTAAATAGACAGACAATTAACTATTAATTAATTAATTAATTAATTAATTAATGAAGGATATGTGACATAAATCATTTTCTAGATCCTAAAAGTTGTGTTTTTCTCATTCATTTTCAAAATGCATTTTCCTGTACAGAGGTGTAGGAAGCCTGGAGTCTATCCCAGGAGACTTCGGGCACAAGGTGAGGTACACCCTGCCTTGTACATGCTGTCAATCCCTTGCAGAGGACACACACACACACACACACACACACACACACTACAATCAATTTGGCTGCATGCCTCTGGATAACAGGAGGAATATATATATATATATATATCAATTGAGCCCCCTATTGTTGCCAGACAGTCACGTATGCAAAATGGTGAGAAGAGGGAAATTTGCTCAGTGTCTTAAAATGAGGACAGCAATGTCAAAGTGGATAAAAAGAGATTGCTAAGCTTGAC
>QMIH01002032.1:52441-63824 GCA_003987875.1 Clarias batrachus
AATCAATCAATCAATCAAGAGGAGAGGAGTAATGTTATAGCCAGGCCAGTGAAATAAATATTCAAAGTGAAATAATAAAAATATCACATCCCTAAAATAGTTATTTATAGAAGCACTCCTTTTTATTTATTTATTCAGTGTTAATCAATTAAACATTTATGATTGTAAATCTGTTAGCAAGCTTACTTGAGGTTTCAAAAATAAAAAATATACAAATGTTAATAGAATTCTCATTAATGATGCTGATGATTTTTTGCTAGTGTGCCTGAGGTTAGGTTTAATACTGTATGTACTTACAACCAATTGATAAAAATGCACAAAACTACATTGAGAGCAAAGACAATTCCTCATACGATAGAGAAGTGTAGATCCTAACATATTAATACAGACAGCTACAGCAATACAGTACAATAAAGCCTATAATGTCATGTTTTTGTTTTTGGCATCCTGTAGCGACGGAGTTCGACGTCCTCATGTAGAGTGTAATCAGAACAGTTGATGCTTCACTCCAGTCCCTGTAATGACCACATTCCCCAGTTTATCCAGTCTGGATTTAATAAAAAGGCTGAGATGGATTAACCAAACCACTGCACCATCATAAGAACAGATTTGACAAAATACTGATAAAACATAGTCAAGTTTTGCATACCTTATACGAATTAATTTTCCTTATAAAGAACAAATGTTGATGCACCTTTTTTTTTTACAACCTAGATCTGTGTAAGAATCCAATCTGAGCTTGTTATCTATACGGTGCCCAAGTATTTGTACTTAGTCTCCAAATCAGTATCTGTGTCCTGAATGTTTGTGTGGGTAATACTCGCATGTGTTCTTCTACAATCAACAAGCCTGTCTCTGGTTTTGATTGCATTAATGCTTGAGAGCAACTTGTCACACCATGACACAAAGTCATCTACAACCAGGCCGTGTTCAGACTTATCTTTTATTAGACTCACAATAACAGAATCATCAGAAAATGTTTAAACATGTATCTCTTATCTTAAACACTTCTACAGTCATTAGTGTACAGGATGAACAGAATGGTAGACAAAACACTGCGCTGTGCAGAATATTAATGGGAACACAACTTGCAGGACATCACACCATTGACACTCACTCGTTCTCTACAGCGCTTATCCTGTAGGGTCATGGGGGGTCTGGAGCCCATCCCAGGGGACTCGGGGGACGAGGCAGGGTAGCTTTGAACAGGACCAGCACCCATCCAGTTTAGCACAGGTTAGCTAAATTTATAGAATTAATATTTCTTTTTATTATTAAATTATGTTTACGTGCTATTTTTAATAATTAGTGGTCCTTGCGAATTCGGTGCAATTTACCGCCCCAAAAAGTCCCATAGACTTAACACTGAGACCAACTTTGTAGCGTAAAGCAAGCATTTCATAGAAATCTCAAAAGTTACCACATTTGAAGAGGCTTGCCAGCTGTGTCAGAACATATCCTGCAAGAGGGTATAAGTTGGACCCATGGATGCAAGGTGTCCATCCTCCATGAGGTTAAGATGATAAGCATGTTGCTAAAATGATGCTAACAATATTAGTACGTTGCTAGAATGATGTTAAGATGATAAACATGTTGCTAGCATGTTGCTAGCATGATTAGCATGGTGCTAGCATTAAATATTATATTAGCATGTCACCAACATGATGCTAGCGTGATTAGCATGTTGCCTAGCATGACGCCAATGTTTTGACCAACAGTATGACCACTCACATTTTCTTCAGGAAATGCACCTCTCTAGTTTAAAACTAGTTGTTAATAATGAAGATTATTGTGCTAGCTGAAGCGCATGGAGTATGACCATGAAGTGTGTGATTTTGGGAGACATATCTCTTTTCTTCTCCCATTTAGGGGATCTGTGGAACCCTGTAGGGTGGTATGAGGTGGAGTGTATGCTCGGTTCAGCATACATTACAAGATGAGTTATTAATCTTAAACAATTTTAACTTAACTATAAGGAGAAGTTTTACTGTTCTTTAATTTGTTAATAGAGGATCGGTAACTATAAAAATGGGGAAAAAAAATTATAATAATAAAATTTTCTTTTAGGTTTAAGAAGAAGTTTTGGTTAAAGGTTAAGGCATGGGATGATATGTGTGGGTGGAGCAAAAGAACTAGTTAAATAAAAAAATAAATMAAAATCAGTTGATAATAAATGGTGACTGTGACACTACTGTACCATATAAAAGCAATATCACACTCCAGATCATGTTGTCCCGAACATCATGTTGTGCTTAATATCAACACATATTACGGCCATGATGATTTCCATCGCATTCCTTAATTAAAGGCACAGAGTGAACTCAGATACTTTATACTCTCATTCAAATATTCTGGAAGTGTGTATTTACATAAAACCATTTTATACTATAGAGCACTTTTCCAAGTCTTCTCTAAAAGAAGGTTGGAAAAAAGAAACAGCTAAGAGTGAGTGAGAGAGACAGATGCCTTGGGTGAACTTTATACTGAATTAATTTGCATAGATTGTAAGTCTTTATGTCAACATTCTCTGTCTCATTTCAGGGACTTTGTGAAACATGCGCCTGCAGGACTCTTCTCTTTCACCTAAACACACTCGCATATAACAGATATGCAGGCAGAAAGACTCAGGCTGATTACAGACATTTAACATCATGTGGCTTTGTATGTTGAAAAAATCCGTGAGTTTATATAAGAGCATGTGATTAAATTAATGAAGAAATGATATTAAGTAACTAACCAATTAATACCTAATACGTTTAAATACAGTGGAACCTTGGATTACGAGCATAATTCATTCTGGAAGTGGGCTCGTGTTCCAAAACACTTGTAAACCAAATCATCATTTCCGATAAGAAATAATGAAAACTCAAATTATTCGTTCCACAGCCCCCCAAAAATAAATACATAAAAATAGTTAATATAATCTATAAAATGAAAATAAAACAAATTAATCTGCACTTTACCTTTAAAAATAAGTACAAATAAATCCCGACAGATAAGTGTGTGTGTGTGTGTGTGTGTGTGTGTGTGTGTGTGGAATTAGCCCCTTTCCTTGCCTCATTTTAAGTTTCACAACAAACGAAAAGAATCGCAAGAGAGCTGAGTTTCTGTGTGTTTGTGAAGCCGGGGAGGGGGTGAAAAGGCAAGAGAGTGTCTGTGCGTGTGTCAGGGTGTGTGTGTGTGTGTGTCTAAGAGACTAAAAGAAAGAGGGAAATGTTGATTATACAAGTAAGAGACGAGCAGAGTTTCTGTGTGTTTTCGAAGCGNGGGGGGGGGGGGGGGGGTGATGAAAAGGTGAGAGAGTGACGCTTGGTGTCAAAATAAGAGTCGCATGCGTGATACATGATACTCGGCACTCGTGAACTAATACTTGGTTGGTTTCCGATTAAAAATTTATTAAAAATCTTTGCTCGGTTTGCGGAACACTCGTAAACCACGTTACTCGCAATCCGAGGTTCCACTGTACTCAGTTGGTCAAATCACTATTACATCATAACACAATTAATTTTGTTCTGTTTGTTAGTATGTGATATAAACAACATGTTACCTAATAAACACTTCATGCTAATTATTTGGATTAAATATTTATACTTTACAATTATATTCCAGCAAGCAAATGATTAAGTTATTTGGTAATGATTTCACCATTATTATTATTATTATTATTATTATTATTATTATTATTATTATTTATCAAACAGATAATTTATTATTTTATTGCAAATATTATTATTAATTACTAAATATAATCAACATTGCCATTTTTCCCTGTGTACCTAGAACCTGTGTTTGTTCTAAACAAACTCTTAGAAAAAGGGCTTTTCCAGAGTTTATTAGATTTTTACTGCACTGGCAACACACATATATGTCTGCACATTCAGGCCAGTATGATCTCGGGACGTTGGGGATGCAAAACTTTCAAGGGACTTTTGATCTCAAATGGTTCAGCCGTGGCGATTCCTTAAACTTATGCTGAAAAGTGGCTAATAGTGACATCACATTGAATGACATCATAGTGTGTTGCTTTTTATCCAGCATCCGGGGCTTTTTGGTGGTATTAACATGCTCAAAAAGCAAAGGTGTTTGGGCCCTATCATCATATATTTTATTTCATTCATATTACTTATTGTCAATCAACCTAACCAACATTTTTTGTATCTACAAGCTGTGTTTGTTACAAACAAACTTGTACAAAGTATTTTCCAGGGTTAAGCATGTGTTTTACTGAAGATGCAACTCATGTGAGTAACTTGGTGATTAGCGCTGTGGCTTTGRTCCTCCTTGGTTGAGGGTTTGATTAACGCCTTGGCTCTGTGTGCATGGAGTTTGCATGTCCTCCCAGTGCTTGGTGGGTTTCCTCCTTTGAAGCCTAATTATTACTACAGTTATCATTTTTAAAAAGCAATATATTTACTATACGTGATTAAAATGTAAAATTAGTATACCTGTTTCTGTCTATAGAAGTTATTCCACATATACCATATATTCCACATATTTCAGTCCAAAGCCAGCCTGGAACTCAGCCCATGTACAATGAAAACTATGAATAATGTTAGAGCTGAGCTTCACACGATCTGAGCTCTTGAAATGCAAGAATTGGATGTGCATTAGGATGGTGGAAATGGAACCCAGGAGATTTGTGTTCTCAACTTTTGCAAAGTGCTCTCTGTATAAAATGCACTGAGTGTGAATCTGTGAGAGCGGCGTATCCGCAGACCCCTCAGAGAACCCTCATTTTTGTCTGGAGAGTGGCTCTGTGCTTATTATATACACTGATTGAATCAAAAACCAAATAAAGCCCTTTGTTCCTTGAGGAAGAAACATTTCCTCCATCAGCAGAGAATTGGTCCTGCCCCTTGAAGAGTCGCTTGGTTACTATGGTGATGGTGGTCTTCAAAGTTCCTCACTGTGTTCATGCAAGATGGGTTTGAGGCTGGGAAAAAATGTTTTGCACCACATTTTCAATTATTCTGTTTTGGCAAATCTTTGAATTCGAGTAAAGCCTGGGAAAACCTCCATATTTTTATTAATAACAGTCTCGCACTTATTCAGGCCATATTTATATTTGAGTCCCAAATAAAAGCAGTGGAATTATCTTGTATTCAGAGTTGCATTATAGGCGTGCTAAATTAGCTTTTTATCCATTTAGATTATTAAAATACCTGTGTTGTGCAAGTATCCAAGGTTGCCAGTTCTTTCTTGGGTAGACATGTCTGAGATGTTTTTTTTTTTTTTATATTTATAGTGTCTAGTCCTTTAACACAATTATGTAGAATTGCATAAACCATCTAGATTGATTAATCATTTGCATCAGTTGTTTTCTAGCAGTGGTCACAGAATACTATCAGAAGCACAAATTCATGAGTCCTTCTACAAGCATTGTTTTTAAAAAAAAAATATATCCTTTATAATCTTATTAGAGTACTACAAGGGTGGTTCAGGATCTTAGCAGGGCTGCATGGTAACTCCATGCTTGAAGTAGCACACAGATTATTATCCAAGTTATACAACTGAGTATTTGTACCACAGCTCCGCTTTTTTTTTTCTCGACATTTAGAAATGTGTTTAAAGTGAAAAAGAAAGAAAAAAAAGAAAAATAAATTCTTGGCCTCTGCCTCCTTATTATACCACTGCTTATTTTCTCTAATCCCTCTGGGCCACTTTTTTCAGGCTTGCATATTCACATCAGGTCGACTTTGTGCATTTCTTTTCCACTGCCCAAGGCAAGCCACTGGCAACACTTCACAGGAAATCAACAATMAGGATGACTTTCCGGCGTAATGATTTGATGTGAGGCGGCGAGGGGACGAACAGGCGGACTCGACCAACTCTGCTGAGAGAAGGGCCGTGTTCACCTTGAACGCTGAGATGTTGTGTCACTTTAGACATTAATATCTTGTGAACATTGACTTCTTTTGAGTGTGTTAGAACAACTGAATACATTTTCATGGGAAACACGCTTGCTCCTCTTAAATGGCTACAGCATGCCAAGTTATGTGCAAAAAAAAAAAAAAGAAAAGGAAGAGCTAGTTAGACTCTGCTTGTTATTGATGGTATTTTAACATCTGCCTTTAGCTCTGTTAGTAAAACATGAATGACATATTTGACATGGGCATTAAGATGGATGGAGGCTGGCATGAAAAATGAGTGACATCAGGGCCTAAGACCGCCCACTTCTACCTTCATGTCATAGTAATTGCAAAGCAAGTAGCATCTTGTCCCATTTAAACCAGATTCCTAGATGTAGATGTTGTGTGTTTAGAGTAGTACATCTTGTTAGTCTGAATGAGGATAATATTTTTTTTAATACAGTGGAACCTTGGATTGCGAGTAACTTGGTTTATGAGAGTTCCGCAAACCGAGCAAAGATTTTTAATTAATGTTTATTACAGTCTAGAACGTAATACAGGTGTAAATATATTGAACAAGTGAACACTGAATATGAAGAAGCATTTTCTCTTACTGAAGGTGTAAAGGTTTATGTACAAAAAAAAGAGAAGATGTGATAAAGAGGTGATGGAAACAGACTTTTAGAATAAATGATGACTAAGCGAGTGTGTGTTCTAGTCAACCAAGCTACATGAAAAATACCCAAGGTGTCTCTGGGAGAAGAGATGGATGAGGAACATCAATCAACTCTCTAAGGGCGCTTATTTTTTTCTCCATAGCTCTTAGAGTGAATCTCCCAAAGCACGAGGAGCAAGAGCACACCGTCACGCCGCACTGTTCCGGTAACGATTCAGGTTACTTAACATTTACACTGAGGTTTAGGATTGAGTTTTTAGTGAATTGTGGATTCTGGTTGGTCAGATGGTGTTGATTTATTGTCTAGAACAGCTGCTTGGTCTCGAGTGACAGCGATTATGAAGCTCCATATCATATATACAGTGTCTGGCCAAAATAATAATAATAATAATAATAATAATAATAATAATAATAATGAGTAAGAAGAAGAAGTTGCTATTTCAGAAGGGACAAATTATTGGTTTGCATCAAGATAAGACAACAATTAACTCATCAGAAAAAAGGCTTCAGTTTGCTAAGGAGCATAAAGATTGGACGTCAGTGCGATGGAAACAGGTCATGTGATCATGTAGAGTACAAGCCTCTGGAGACAGTGTTATGATCTGGGGTTGCTTCAGTCGCGCAGGTCGAGACTCAGCAACGTTATGTGGAAATAAAATGGTCACATGACCACCTGAATGTACTGAATCACCAGGACATCACATCTATGGAGGGTTTCTTCTTCGCTGATGGCACGCGCCGTATTCCAGGACTCAGAGTGAGTCAGAGTGGTTCTGGGAGCCCAAGGAATCATTTTCACACTTCAGCTGGACACCAAATTGTGCAGTATATCCTAGCGGTTATATCCTAAGTATCCTGGTGTATAGCAGRCTTATAGTTATAGTTAACTGTTGCTTATGCAATGCACTATCCACCAACTTCCACCTGTATAATATCAAAGATGTCCAATATTGGCTGGTGCTGTTGTGATTGACAGGAAAGAGACAATATGTGAACCATCACTCCCTGAGAGCGGAGGCCAGGTTTGTTTCCTCGTACTCCCAGCCGAAGATGGCCGTCGCATCATCAGGATTTCAACTTGGGATTTCCAGATGATAGGGCAAATGCTTCTCTGTTGCACCACTCTGGAGCAGGTACAAAACATTTTTGTGAGAAACAGACAACCTTGACTCGGGCCTGTGCAATGCCTACCCATGCAAAAAAATAACCCTCGGGCATCGACACATATCTAATGTGTCATGCATGTGCAAGACCTCTGAAAGACTCAGCAGGAGGCATGAACGCAAGAACGCAAAACATTTCAGCGCAAAGCGTTTCATCTTTCAAATTATTCTGTTCAATTACTTTTTCACGCAGTCTCATGCGTGGCGTACAAATGYAAAAGTTGAGATAAAAAAAAGCAGCTAGGACTGAGAAAAATAAAGAGATAGACAGGGGGAGAGAGGGAAAAGAAAAGAGAGAGGGCGAGACGGTGAGAGGTGAGAATACTGATGAGTTTGTTTGGAGCCCAGCTGTGTGTTTTCTCTCCACTCTTGAAATCCATTAGAAATCAGCTGAAGGGGGTCAGAGTTCCGCTTCAGCCTCAATAGACGGGCAGCGTGGGGCGATGGCGTCCACCTCTAGCTCATTTTCTCCCCCTCTGAGCCACTGCAAGGCAATCACACACATGCACACACACACACACACATTTACACACAGAAAGTCAGGATTGCACCAAACAGGAGATTTTTTTTTTCCTTCTCTTTTCCTGTACTATGTCTCTTGAGGCTGATAGCCAACTTACACAGCATTGCACATTTAAGCAAGTTGCTCACGTTCCACATACAGTATATTGTCTCTTGCTTGTATATTGTCAAGCAGATTAGCAAAACTAGCTAACTCTCTTAGCATTGTATCCTCACAAGAGGGATGGACACCTTGTTGTTCCCGCTATAATCTCTTCATGCAGATTTAAACTGTGGTTGGATGAGATGATAAACACATCTGTCTGTGTTGAAAATGCCCAAAATTCATAATCACCTGCCACTTTGTCACATAGTAATGAGCAGAGGTGGCACGGTACAAAGTACAACTTCTTTGTTATTGTATATAAGTACAGTGGAACCTTGGATTGTGAGTAACATGGTTTACGAGTGTTATTTTCTTTTTATAGATTGTATTAATTATTTTTATGTATATATTTTTTGGGGCTGTGGAACGAATAATTTGAGTTTTCATTATTTCTTATGGGAAATGATGGTTTGGTTTACGAGTGTTTTGGAACACGAGCCCACTTCCGGAACGAATTATGCTCGTAATCCAGGATTCCACTGTATTGTATTTGAGTATTTTACTCAACGGATATTTGGGCAATGGATGCCGCCTACATGGTCTCTGGGCTGCAGAGTCTTCTGGCTCCATATTCAAGCGTCTCAAAGGAGTGCACTTTAAGTGCACTTGTGTAGGTAAGATTAGAAGTGATCTCACTAACTAGCTAACCTACTGCGCAAATTTGTTATGACATCATACATGTTTGGTTTGTTTTTCACACCAATATCATAGTTTTTTATAGCAAGCTTATAATGTTAAATCTTATTGTATTCTTGAAGCGTTGCAGTGGAAGCACTCACTCATCTCTTATATTGCTTTATTCTGTGTACAGGGTCAAAGGGAGCCTGAAGACTCCAGGAGACTTGGGGCACGAGGCTGGGTACAGCCTGGACGAAGTGTCAATCCATCTCACACGCTACGGGCAATTTTGGAACCCCAATTACCCTAATCTGAATATCTTTGGACTGTGAGAGGAAACTTGAGAACCCAGAGGAAACCCACCAAGCACGGGGAGAACATGCAAACTCCATGCACACAGACCCAGAGGCGGGATTCGAGCCTGGACCCTGCAGGTGGAAGGTGACCGTCCTAACCTAGCTAGTTACACTATCTAGCCACCACCTAGCTAGCTAGTTTAACTGCCAAAATAATTATAGGCAATAACATTGCTGTTTGCCATTTGTTGTCATCCTTTCTACAAGTAATTGCATCCTGCATTCTATCAGCTTCAGTAACTTAATTATCTTTTAATAAACTCACAGTCTCTTTTTTTCTTCATCTGCCTTTTTAATTATTTTTTTATTTATTCATATTGCCCCTTCAGCACTGACTATTAGAAGTTAAACATTACAAAATTTACCAAAGTTAATCAATAAATTATTTTATCATCTGAAAAGTCACATTTCCCTTGGAATTAAACTATTATTAGTAAGGCGTGTTTCCTTTATTCATACAACTCACCAGCGCTGAAAGTTATTCAACATTTTAGCTGTAATGTGCTTTGTGCTTTGTTCACTCCTCTCTGTTCAGCCATGTCTAATCTAACCAGGCAAATCATTAATAGAACTTGTGTTAAACATTTTATATAAATTGACCGAAAACATATTATCTCTTGTCAGGCCTTCATGAACCCGTAAAGCGTCTGAACATGGCCAATGAACTGTGCTTGCATTTAATCATTATTAATTCATACTCTCATTCTGGTACAAAAAAATGATGAAGTTAGATTTCTGGAGAAAACAAATCTCTACTAGACTTCCACATTCATGGTATCAAGAGCATCGACTGCAATTGTGTTTAAAATGCTGTTTGCACGTTTACACTCAGATTCCTCACAGGGAATCAGGGAGAGAAAGCAAAAATAAAGCATGGTTTCTGAAACATTCATTGAAATGCAATTTTTATGCATAAAAAAAACTACACAGCAAAAATGTTATAGTATAGTATGTTTAGTATATAATGACTAAAATAAAGCGTCTCACATCACAGCACGTTTCGCGCAGCGCCGCAAAGACAGAGTTTATTTAGTGATTGGATATTTGTGTTTGTTGTCCCCTTGGATTATATGATTATAAACTGCATTTTTTAAAAATAGATCTCATATAAATCTCTCATATCAGTGTGTGCGTTTATCTGCCTTTTGATCAAAMTCTGCGAAGTGAAAGTGTGCGCACACCGTGGGCTCACACGGACATTTTACATTCACTAAAAGCCTTATTCACGAGCACATTTCASCCATTCACAGACAACGTGCATTGTGCCGTGTTGTTGTTTGTGATCTGAGTATTTTAGGAGTGAAATAAAGCGTCTCTTTAGGTGCATGTTTTCACTTTGCACTTTTCATCTCCCCTTTGATCAAAACCCTTCCAATATGAGCCGATTACATTTACATGAAAATGTTGAACTTCTTTTTTTTTTCATTCAAGCTTTTCCTGTTCTCTATGGAGACAAGAAACTGACATAACTCTGTTTTTTTATTTTTAACATTGATTTAATAACAAACATTTATTTGGCAACAAACATTTTAGAAGGAAACCATCTACTGTTTGTGAACCTATTTTTTTTGGGTGCTACAATATCATTTCATTTACAAAAACAACGATGCTGTCGACCCCTAAGGGTTTTAAAATACTGTTTATCAGGCAGATATTTATCCAAAAGAAAATGTGGAGTAATTGTACTTTTGTACTTAAAGTACATTTTAGAGCACATACGTAGTAGTTCATTTAAAAACAAATGGTACTTGTAGTGGAGGTACATTTTAGGCAGGTACTTTTGCTTGAGTATTAAGCTTGTATACTTCTGCCACATCTGGAAATCTGGATGAAGGACCCTGGTGTACATTATGTGTACCTGCCAATCCCCACCTCCCCTAAAAAAAAAAAAAAACATAAAAATTATGACAGGATTAAAAATATATATATTTTGTGTTTGTTAGCAAATTGCTACATATCCTGTTGTTAAGATTTATTTCTTGGTTATACTGAAGGTTTGTCCTTACCTTATCTTAAGGATGTTTTTTCTCTGTAGAACACTATAGCACTTATTA
>QMIH01002033.1:66787-86312 GCA_003987875.1 Clarias batrachus
AAATAATTTCAGGATTGGCATTTTTCAGGATGTGACACACTATACACACTGTAGTGATTTTTTTTTTTTCAAAATATATATACACACACACACACACACATACACACACACACACTGTATCCTGGACGTATGAGCTCCGTTAAGTTATTTCCTCCACTCAGTTGGTTTGCAAAATCAATTCGCATTTCATGGGACACGTATAAAAGGATCGGCCTCCCTGCCTCTAGTTTGGAGAAATCCCACTTTTCTAAACCGCCCTCACTACCCTCCCTTCATCTCCCCCCCCATCGCCCCCCCACCCCCATTGCCCTCACACCTCGGGGTGAAGGCCACAGCCTGGGCCCGGGCCGAGTCAGCTGGCCGCCTGTATGCAGATGCACCCATATGGCCGTGGCGTTGAGACGGGACAGACCCCCTGTGGGCTGAACTTGACTCCCAGCAGCAGGTCATATGGGAGAACGAGAGGCAGGGGGAGAAGCGTGGTTGACCTCTGACCTCCAGACCAACAATAGGCTCAACGCGTTGGTCTAGGTGATGGGTTAGAGCAGGAAAAAAAAATGGCATCTGATGCTGGAAATAATAGCTTTAGGTTTGTTTGATTGGTAAAATATTCGATGGTGAAGACAAGCTCAGGGACATGGGGTATAAAATATTTATAAATGCTGGGGTTTTAAAAACTTCACATCTGAATCTACTGGTCCCATCATTTGTTACCCATTATAATAGTTCATTATAACAACTATTCTTATGCCAGGTGAAAATAGAATAAATAAATCCCAGTGATATTCAGTTTCACTGTTGCTAGAAAAAAAAATGCACAATTCCATGGACTTTTAAAATCATTTGTATATCCAAGAAGATGTATTAAAAAAAAGTATAAGTGCTGATTTAACCCACCTATTTTCTGCAGCTGCTATAACATAAGTGAGAACAGGAACTAAAATGTTTCACAAACATAAATTCAAAGGAAATTCCAAGGAAAAAGGAAAGTCATACAAATGTGATATTAGTGGAATTAAACACTTTATATGCCGTTATAGGACACTAATCAGTTTAGCAATGCTAACAGAAACTGCACCTCATTACATCACCATGTTTTAACATGGAATGTTTTATCGCTTACTTAAAACTGCTCTGGAACGCATTTAATCTGTTCGTGTATCTACATTAAATGTTAAAAATGACAGCTTTACTGACACTGGAGACTCCTTCCATAAATGATTCTGCCCTTACAGAAAACTTCAGCGTATGACTTATCAATTGCACATCATATAAGGACTCGTGATTTATTTTAAAGCTACTATTTTTCAGAAGAGAAAATTAAATCAACACCTTCTGATTTAAGAATTCAGTGACACAAAAGCATATTTATAAACGATCCATGATAAATGAACAGATATTAGCAGATCTTTTAAAAAAAAAAATGGGAAAAAAAAAAGAATCCAGAATGCAATCAGAACCACGACGACTGTGAGAGGAAAGAGAGATGAGATCTTTTGATCCCCCAATGCTGAGAGTCAGAAAACTCAAGAGCCTGATGACAGAGCTGCAGCTTTTCCATCTCATTTCCTCCCTCCTCATCCCTTGTGCTTTCTCTCTCTCGTCTTTCCTCCCCTCGCTGTCATCGCCTCACCCACAAAACATGCACTTTAACGTGATTCCCGTCAAAATAGGCCATTTAAAGACACACAAAAAGGAGCAGAAGAGGAAGGAGCGGAAGATGCCATTATCCTTAACTTTGACATTTAGCGTGCGGCGTTTGATTATGCGAGAGCGCGCGGGTTTGCTGAGAGGATTGCAGATTGATTGAAGAACGGGAGAAGCTTACATTGATCTCTGTAATAATGTGAATGATACTGCTGCCAATTACAGCAATCGTGTTACGCCTTGCTTCCGAGGCAAATGCTACCTGAAAGCGAAGCGATGGGGCGTTCCACGCTTGCACCGGATAACTTGGTGTAAACTTTACTGCCTAATGTGTGAGCGGAAACACTGTAAATATGCTGACAAATAGATTCATTTGCCAGCTACCAATCACATATACCTATGTGCGGCAGAGGTGCGAGGTGACTAGGTAAATTTAATTTGCTACTGTAATCAGGTTCTGTACATAGTTCACATATCTCCACTTTACGTCAGCAGGTACTTTACTACTCTATTATTACTTTTACTCCACTGCATCCTCAAACAAATATCTGTACTTTCTACTTCACTACATTTTGATTATTTGAGGTGGTACTGTAATATCGCCACCTGCTGACTATTATGCATAATTGCCTGATTTGCCTTACCTCCATGAAATTCCTGTGGCAGGTGTTTGAAATTAGATGTGGAGATGGTTGCGCACAGTGATAAAACTGAACATTCACAATTGGGAAGCAGAGACGGGGGGAGAGAGACACTCTTTTACTATGACTTAAAGGCTGCTTTCAGCAAATATACTTTCAGTATTTGTCATACTTGAGTAAATCTGAAGGTACTTTTTACAAGTGGAAATGTAAATGAAGGACTTCAACTTTTATGTGAGTAATATTTCACCTGGAAAAACTTTATTTTATTCAAATTTTACATTGTTTATTCTTTTAATTTTAAAATTCTATCTATCTATCTATCTATCTATCTATCTATCTATCTATCTATCTATCTATCTATCTATCTATCTATCTGTCTGTCTATCTATCTATCTATGCTTTTAATGCTTACTATTTATTATCTATAATGTGCAATGCACATTGTTATCTTTGTTAACTTCTTTGAAAAAATACTATTTATTTTATTTTATTATGTCTACTTTTGCTCAAGTACAGAATTATGATACTTAATTCTGTACTTAATTCAGAATTATGATAATTATGGTCAAAAGATGGTGCCACCATCTTGGATTGTGTATGTCACTGAGTGCATCTTAATCTGCTCCTTTTTGGCAAGGGATAATTCTTCCCTATCTGACGATTCAAATTGGCAAGAAATGTAGTGAAGTTGAAAGAACTGTACAAATATTTGTTGTATGGAAATAGTGGAGTAAAAGTAAAACGTGCCCAGTAATAAACCTCCTGAAATAAAGTCGGGATACATGACGTATGTACAGAACTTACAATACAGCAACAAATTAAATTTACTTCCACCTCTGCAACACTTAGTAATATTTATATTAATTTATTAATGCTGTTATTTATTAATAGATAAAATGCTAAACCATAGTTATGTAGAATTTTAACAACAATATTGATTTCACTGTAGATAGGACTTTTCTTTTGTTTCATGACTAAACCACCATTTGTCAGCCAGCTGACATATTATTATGGTTTACGAGTACCGAGTATCATGTATCACGCATGTGCCTCTTATTTCGTCACATGATCACAACTGAGCCAATGATTTTTCTCTGTCTGGCTCTGTGGAATTGTGGGTAATCGTCTCCCCTGCTGGGTCTTAGTGCTCGTCTCTTAATGGTATAATCAACGTCTCCCACTCTGTTTCAGCGCGTCTCCTATGTGTGTGCACGCGCATAATTTGACACCGACACGCGCATACACCCTCTCTCGCTTTTACACCCCCCCTCCCCGGCTTTACACACGTAAAGCTAAAGTGCTGGATCATTTGTTTTTTGTTTGTTTTACAGCAGTGATTCTGTTAGTATGCGCTCACGCGAGTGTCATTAGAGAGATTTCTTTTCTTTTTTTTTCACTTAAAACAGTGTTTCCGTTGTGTGTGAGTTTGTTGTGAAACTTAAAAAACGAGCTGGGGGGAGGGAGGAGGAGTTTTACTGTGTAAGACGAAGGGAGGGAAGGGACTAATTCCACACACACACACACACACACACACACACACACACACACACACACATATACACACGGCGTCTGCGCTACAAACGGAAACACTTATCTGTCAGGATTTATTTTTTACTTTTTTTAAAGGTAAAGTGCAGGTTAATCTGTTTTATTTTTACTTTATATATTTTATTATTTTTTTTATGTATTTATTGTTTTGGGCTGTGAACCGAATTATTTGAGTTTTCATTATTTCTTATGGAAAAATTAGATTTGGTTTACGAGTGTTTTGGAATACGAGCCCACTTCCAGAACGAATTATGCTTGTATGCAGCATAAAATAGTGATAACTGCTGAAGATTTCCTTCTTGTTGTGAAACCCTTTATACATTCGTTACCATCTGAATTAAGAAGTTTTCTTCATCCTCAGCTTGTTCTCTCTGTGCGTACAAGCAGAGGTGGAAAGTAACGAATTACATTTAATCACGTTACTGTAATTGAGTATTTTTCTTTGTGTATTTCTACTTTTTAAAATAGTTTTTAAAATCTGTAATTTTACTTTTACTTAAGTAGGTCTTGTTTGAAGTATTGTAATTCGCTACATTTTAAATCATATGCGCTACTGAGTAAAACAAATGAATGAAAATGCAAAAAATATTCTGCTTTGTATAAATGCTTCGTTGTGCTCGGTTGCGTGTCTCGTGTCCTGGTCGCGCGCCGATCCAGACTCCACTCCAGGTTTTCTGACTGTTTCCCCACATCGGCATCTACCTGACCTTCCACACGGCCGCTTCCGCCCTGAGAGTGACATCATCAACCAGCGCCACCATATATAAACCGGAGAGAGACGCGGGAAAGAGGAAAAAGATAGTGATTCTGGCGTTTTGATATTTGGTTGTGTTTTCTGGTTTTGACTTTTTGCCTCCATTGACTTTGATTATTGCTTTGGTTGCTCTTTGTATATATTTGTAGATAGTTTCACTGTATGTTTGTGCACTCACCAGTAGTAGGGGCGTGGCTGCCATTTATTTTGGGAAGAGGGAATTTATTCACTGGTTTTGGTTTAGGGAGTCAGGGAAGGTACATTTTTGTTTGTGGTGTTGTTTTTTGCAGGTAATCTAGCCATTAAATATAAATACCATTTAGTTTATTATTTTGACCTGGGTCCACCCTGAATCTGATCCTCCTCCTGTGTGTGTGTGTGTGTGTGTGTGTGTGTGTGTGTGTGTGTGTGTATTTTTTTGTAAAGCAATACAAACCTCATTATTTCATCAGTTAATGACTGGATCTAGTTCTTTCTGCCATATACCACCTTTCCATACAGTTTATAATAGAACCCTGAACCATTCTTTTGCTGTTCGGCCCGACACTAGACTGGGACGTAACTCTGTAACTTTTACTCTGAGTAAATTTTTTTATGAGCTAATTTTAACTTTTACTTGAGTAGATTTTTATAATGGTAACTTTACTTGTACTAAAATTTCACTGACGTAACAGTAMTTTTACTTGAGTACAAAATTTTCGTACACCTCTGCGTACGAGTGACTGACTAACCTCAAAAAGCAACCTTCTAAGATCATACAATAAATAGTAGACTTTAATGACTTTCATCAACTCTTAGCTGCCTTGGTTTGTGCCATCACTTTATTTACGTTAGTTTTCTAGTTATACTAACTACATTGGTTATCAAAATGAGCAACATACCCGATACGAACAGGAAAGAATTCCATGCTGAAGGCCTGTTCCAGTAGCTAAACACTACGACTAAAGCACCACAAACACAGCACAAGAAAGAAAACATGAACTCAAATTTAATTTACCAGGTGGACGTCCTTATGGCATGTGACTAGCACTGGCTCCTGGGAAATGTAGTTCATGCCTTACATCTAGAGACCCACGTTAGACGCATCCAAGTTAAACTATCATGTTAATAAAAGTTGATTTATTTCATTAAATTCCAAAAGTGAAGCTCATATATTATATAGATTCATTAGACACATACTGATATATTTCAACTGTTTATTTCTTTTAATTTTTAATTATTAACCAAATCAAAACTCACATTCACCTCACATGAAATCTAACTAACTGGCTAATGCTATCTGTTCTAAGCAATGACTGGACATGTATTTTTCAGCTTACAAATGAATTTTTCGATTTTGTCTGCTTAGGACCTGTCTGCTTAAAATTTGATTTAGTGAACACATGGGTCCCAGGAATGTTGTCAAGGACGGTAATAAAAAGAACAAGGAGCCACTTTCAGTTTGGTTTTCCAAGAAGAATCCTAAATTAAGGTTAAGTGAGATTTAAGGTCTGTTTATTTCTTATTTTACTGAATTTAAATGTTTTTATATGCAAAATTATGATTATAAGGTTGGAAATTGGTAATATTGCTTCCTCTGGTCCATGTTGAGTGTGGTACATACCATGTCACCAAACAACACAGTGACTACCTGGAGCCCTATATATAGGCCCACTGACTGTTTACAAGATTGTAGACACCTGTGATGCTAATTAGTGGACACGCCTTGAATTAACATGTCCCTTTGGTCACATTATTTTCAGTATTTTCTAGGGGTACCAAAATTTTTGTCCAGGCCTGTTCCATGAGTTCTTTTTTTTTTTTTTTTTATATATAATTCTGTTGAAGCATGGTTGAAAAGCAATGTCTGACTTTCATTGGTTAACATTCATAGAATTCTTATTTATTATTACTTTTGTCAGATTAAAGTTATTTCTGTGACCATTGTGAGTTTTTCGTTCATTGACCGAAGGGTACCAACAATTTTGTCCACGTGTGTATTTTGGGGTGGCTGGATCAGATTAACGGAACGGATTGCAGTAAATTTGTATACCAAAGTACTGATGTAATGTTATAAAGCATTACATAAGCAACAAAGCTGAGATCAAGACACCTTTTGTGTAATTTAAAGTTCATAAGCTAGTGCGCCGCTTAGCATCATTCAGTCACTGACAGGACGCCAAGCTATAAGGGTCTTCTAGAGATACACCATTTGAAAGATAAGCTTAGCTGAATAGTGCTTCCTGTCTTTTAGTTTAAATCCTTCAAAAGATTTTAAACACTTAGCATCAGCATCACTAGCATTAGCATCATTTAGCATCAGGTGGCCACTTGGGTGCTTTGCGAACCAGACCGTCACTTTTTGCTTACAAAGGCTAAACGTTAGGAGAAGCAGAGTTATTGTCAAATTTCTATCTCTTTCTCACTTTCCTTCCCCTGGGTCCTCTGAGACACGCTAACCTTGTTTGTGTTCACGGCCTGTGTTTGGGTTCTCTGCTCTTATCGGGCAGCTATCGCCAAAGTGTCCAGAGTCCTTCTTTATTTACTCGGGACTCATAACACAAAGGCTTCATCAAACACCAGTCACACACACATGGACGATGTGTTTGTATATGTGTGTGTATATCTGTGTATGTGTGTGTGTGTGAACAGAAGCAATGTATGATGAATTATTAAGGTAAAATTTCCGATTACACACTCTTTCTTCCTTACATTCTTTTTTCCCATAAAAAAAGTATTTAAAACATTTATATCCCCATGTTCATAAATAAACAAGCTCGGAGAAGATCTTCTATTAAAAATAAGCTATGAAATAATAATAAAAGTTGAAGAGAAAGAGAACGAAGTTGGAAGAGAAGAAGCGAAAGAGAAGGAACTGAAGAATTTTAGGACTGGAGTTTTAGTCATCGTTAATCCACTCCAGTGCCTTTGTACACAGAACTAGAGACTCAGATAAAACAAGCAAGTAATGATTTTAAAAAAAGAAAGAAGGAAAAAAAGAAAAAAAATCACCTCAGAACTTTTTGTTGGCAACTTAAAAGCTTTTCTTTACCTTTATATTATTTTACTTGCAGCTCCCGAGCAACTATTTTCCAAACATGGAAAGCAGTAATTTTCCAAACTTATTAAAATAAAGCATTGAAAATGTTCTCCCCATTATACCAGGTCAGGAGTTTGAGAATAATGGAGTGAATTTTTTTTTTGTAAGCTAAGGGACCAAGTAACACTTTAATGATCTTCTCTGCCGTATCAAAGCAAGCTCAGCTCACACCCTCGGGTATTCATCTTTCTCTTTAGTTAACCGTGAGTGAACTGGATTTTAATCCACGAGAAAAGATAAACTTGAAATAAAATGTAATAGTCGGCGAAAAATGTGCGGTCAAAGAGATTAATGTGGTCACCGCTGCTGAATCTTTATTATTTCATTTTTTTCATACGTTTTTCCTGTGTATTTTTTTTTTTTTTAATTTACTTCCTTTTGACATGTTAAAAGCTGTTGCGTGAAGATTGCCACGTTTATACAGCAACATTACCGAATTACTGAAATGATTCAACAAAAATCTTTGCTTTCCAATGTTGTATGCACTGTAGTATCAAATTAACATTCGCAACAATGGTGTTAAACCTCTCGCGCAGAAGGAATTTCACCTGTGAATATTTTCGTGCGAGCAAGATTCACTCGATGTGATTTATATTCATTAATGTTATACTCGCACACATTTTTCAGATGGATTGCCATGTGATACAGTTTATGTTTTTTGTTTTTCCAGATTTCTTTCTACATGATTAATTTGTCCAAATATAATTTTACATTTCTATTTACATGATCTCTTCCCACATGCTTCATTTAACATATGCATTTCCCCCATTATTTATCTATAATTAATTTTTGCATGAATTTTTTTTCATATAATTCACTCTTTTAACATACTTTTTTTTTTTTTTTTTTTTTTGCGAATTCACATTTTTGTAGGGAATATTCTTACATTTTTTTCACAGTTTGTAAAGTTTACAACATTCTCTTCGTTCATCATTCATTATTAGCACGACATTATTAGCGTTAATGTTTTCTTGCTAAATTTTCACGTTTGCAGTGATGTTTACTTTTTTTTCATGTTTAAAAAATTACTCCGTTACTTTCATACATGATTTTTCCCTTGTTCTTTTCTCCATGTGGTTTTGTCACATAAATTATTTATTTTTACATGCTTTTTTAACCACATGACATTTTTCTTTTGCAAATTATTTATTTATCACACACAATTCTCTTCTTTCATGTAATTGATTTACTTTCTTATGAACTTACCCCCAAATAACAATTGTTTTTTAAATCATTTTTTTCACATGATTATATTACACAAAATAATTAAAATAATATTTTTTTATACTTCATAAATTTTTACATCTGATTTTCCCCATGTGATTTATATGAAGCACTTTTCACATGTATTTTTTCCCTGTGAATTATTTCACATGTATGATTTTTTAAAAATTGCTCTTTTGTTTGTACAATCATGATGTGTATTTTTTTTTGTTTGCACATGTGATTTGTTACTCACAGTTTTCTCTTGTGATTTCTTCACATGTTATATGTTATACACCCTCCCCCCCCCAACATCATCACATGTGATTGTTCCATCACGATTATTCAAGCCTCACCGCATGGCCACAACTGCATTTCTCAGATCATCTCACATCACTCTGTGCTTGCGGTCAATGTTCGATGGTCCTTGGGTTTGCGTGTACACAGGAGAGCGCTTGTTGTGTGTTTAACGAGGCTTAATAAAATATTTCCGGTGAGGAGAATGGCGTCTGGTGTTCTGTCTGCTGGCTCAACAGAAATCGCTCGCTGCTTGGGACTATCGAGAGGGATGGAAAGGGGTGTTGTAAGGTTCGCGCTACCTCTGGACTCTCAGTGTAGGGATAAAAAGAAAAAAGAAAAAGAAAAGCAACTGAAAATGCAGGGATTTACATTTTAGTTAATGATAAATTATAGATGGCTAAATGAAATAGTTTCTGCCCTTCCGCCACTCTATCATCCATTTGGGGGTTGTTTTTATGCCTGCTATTATGGATGCTCATGTTTGTTATGTTGCAGTGTGTGTGTGTGTGTGTGTGTGTGTATGTGTGTGTGACTGCATCAAGCACATCAGCGGCATTGCCCTGAGCGAAAAGCCCGTTTGCTCTCTAATGGCAAAGAGAGGACAGAAGGCCTTCTGTTTAAAAATGGATGGCTGTGATATGGTCAGATCAGCGCAAACAAACATCGCCGGCTAATTGGTTTGTCTGAAGGACACTGAGAGAGAGAGAGAGAGAGCGAGATTGTGTATGTGTGTGTGTGTGTGTTGGCCATCTTTGCTTGGACCTGCGGGGATGTTTATCTGAGCATGAAGGCAGGAAATGGCTGCAGGCGCTCACATCAAGCATTAAAAGGCGACGGAAGTGCAAACTCACTCCAACTGAAGCTCCTTTCTCCAGAGAGCAGCTTGTTGTGGAGCAGTGGCCTTTCTCACAAATGCTTAAAAACCTCAACATACAGTCCGGTTTACTCGTAATGTTCAGCATTCGTGTCATTCACACGTCAAACAGTATTTTACCGGGTTTGATTAAAGACATGGCACGTCTACATGGAACTGACTTTGCATAAACAAGATCCAATAAATTCTTCTGTTCACATGTTTCTCAGGTCACGTCCCAGGTCTCAGCTCAGTCAAATAACACACTTACAGTAGGTACAGTAGGTAAATCCTCCGTTCCTATTTACTTTCTTTGTTTTCTGTCCAAATATATTAACCCTATATCCATATCTAGATACTAATCTTCTAAATTTCCAATATTCTAATATTTATCCTCATTCAACAGTATTCATGTTGTTCTCTTTCTATTATCATAGAGGCAGAGAGCTTTTTTTTTTTTGGTTGAATAAAAGTAACTGTAAGTCAGAATTTGCCAGAGGTATGAATAATTTCGGGCTTGACTGTATATCAATATACAACATATTGCTATATATATATCTCGTCACTCAATATATAATGTATATATACTGTATCATACTTTTTTTCTTTTCCTGAAGTGTGTTTACAGTGCGTCTTTTGGCTGACTCTGTACATATATTATCATATATTACACTCTTTTTATCTATAATAGTAATTTCACTTTTAGTATGGTCTTCAAGTTTGTTTGTTTTTTAACTATGCATGATTGACGATATGTAATTGCTACGACATGTTTATTGTTTATTTTACTATCCTTGCTACTTCATGTTGGAAATTTCTTTCAGGATCAGTAAAATCTGTCTGTCTGTCTGTCTGTCTGTCTGTCTGTCTGTCTGTCTGTCTGTCTGTCTGTCTGGTAATTTACCAGCTTCTGTTCACACATCACGTTTCCTTTTTTATTTTCATTCCCAGTCAACACATCCCGTCACCTCTACTGTTTTTTTTTTCTTTTTTCTTTGTTAATTAGGTTAACAAACCTCTAGTTGTTGCTTCACTGCAGGAATAATCAGCATTTAATCAGCTGCCGCCATCAACATGCCATTCACGAACTTGCTTCCGTTCACAAATGAGCTTTGTTGTGATTTGCGTCTTGTTCTAGTTTTTTTTTTTTTTTTTTTTAGAGTTTTAAATCAGTTATTTGGAAGCTGTATTTTCCCATAGGATATCATGTAAATGCAGATATTCTGTTCCAGCCACTCAAAAATATTACCAATATATATATATATAATATAATCATATCTAAACAATCAAAACATTGTAAAAAGACACGTAAATGAAGTAAAATACATTGAACATTGACATTCACTTTTTTGATTCCTCTTGGGATCAGCTGTTTTAAAAATTAAACTGAAAGCGGCTCCCTTTGCTTCTTGCTACGATCCTTGATAACATTCCTGGGACCCATCGTGCTACAGTAGGTCTACACTAAATCTTTCACAAAATGCAAAATGCAAAAAAAAAAAAACACACAAAAGTATATGTAAACTGTCTTCACTTGGCTTTCCACTGACGCATTCGGTTCGGCTCAGTTCGGATACACGTATCATTTTGCAGGAGTAAAGCAGGTCTTGATTGCTTCCCCTTCTCGTTTGTTAATCTAAGGTTTCTCTTCCTGTTGTTGCTTTACATAACACATATCTAAAAATTTCCCACCATCACCAAGATGGCGTACATCATCTCCTCTTCATACAGTCTTCTGATAAGGTATTTAGATCCTTCTTCTTTATTTGAGCTCTGTTCTTATTTCATTCTTTTTCTTGTTGCTTCATTGTGCAAATGTGTTACGATGCAAAGACTGCATGAAGACATGAGAGATGCCAAGTAAGGGTACTTTGACTTCTTCTTCTTTTCCTTTGTTGTTGAGTTACGATTTCTCCTCCTGTTGTTGGTTTATGGTGTGAATGTTATTATATCAGGTCTCAATGTGATAGAAAGTCATTGAGGTGTCACCCATGTTCCTGGAACTGTAGATTGTGTTCACTCATATTAATCTGGTGCACCAAGTCATAATGAAAACCATGCTGTGTATCTGTGTACATGTTTATTTAAATGCTTAGGAAGAGTTTTTCAAAACTAAATCAGATTAACAAGACATATATATACATGATCTTCCCTGTTATGTGGATGCCTATGTTCTTTATCTACCGGATGTTGCTTCTTTGCATTGCTTTTTTTTGTGTATTTTCGGTCTTTTTAAGATGAAACAGCGAAACGAGAGCAGAGGCAGCGCTAGTGATAGATGGCTCAGCGCTCTAACACTTTATCCAATCCAGCACAGATTTCATCCAATAAAGAATCACTTGTGCACTCTCAAACTAAATGGAAGTCAGGCAGCGGAGAGAAAAAAGGGAGCTGCCGTGTGTTTCTGAGCTGCGAAAATCAAATTTTCTTAAAGCTGCCGCAGCGGCGGCTCACAGGGAACGCAGCAACAGCCATGACTGGCCGGGGCCACAGCCATCTGCACACACAATTTAATCCATCACAGAGCTCCTGACACCATATCAATCACGCTTTCATCAGCACTGCACCCCTGCAAAAGAAAAAAAAAATATATATTTCCATCCCTCAGCCAGTGAGTGAACCCCCCACTGACCAGAGCCAGGAGGGAGGAAGGAGCAGCCCCCCCCCCCCTCCACTGTAGTCCTGATGGACCGACCCGGACTGGACCAAACCAGACTTATAGAACCGCATTGTGGTCTACTTTCTCACACACTGCTTACTTACACACACACACACCCACACACACACACACACTTGAGAAATCTCATCACAGGAATTTCAGCAACGCAACTGAAATTGTCAAAATATTTCCTCGATTTCATGAGGCTGTTGTCGAATCATTTCCAAAAATGTCCTTCACAGAAAACAACACACACGTTATATTAATTTGTTGCATTTCTTACAGACGATAAATTGCAATTCCAAGTAAAAATTTGTGAATTATGTGATCATGAAAGGAAAAAAAAAGATTATTAGAGATTCTATTAAAAAAAAAACATACCTGAAAGTGTCACATGTGAAAACAACTGAATGAAAAAAAAATCACATATGACTGGAAAAAAAAACGGTAAAAAAAATAATAAAAATCTTTAAAAAGTTTAGCTGAATGTAAACAACAGTCATGAATCATGCGGAAGAGTCGCGCGTTAAATAAATAGCTGAAAATTGAAGTGGCACAAAAAATGCAGAAAAGGGAACATAAAAATTAATAAATTTTTGGAAAAGACCTGAAAAAAATAACTGAAAACAAAATGTTAAAATGAATATTTTGGGGGAAAAAAATGACAGGACAATTCACACATTTTTACTGAAAAAAAATTATGTGAAAATAGATGAATTGCCATAAAAACGATGTGAAAACAAGGGAATTGCAAAAAATAAAATGAATCGTTGAAAATCATTTAAATTAGCAGAATCAATGGCCTGAATATAAATGAATCATATTCATATCATATGAAGCATCATATGACATAGAAAGTGATTTAAATGTGAAACAAATCAAATAATTTGGAGAAAAAAAAAATCACATGTGAACTTTTAAAATCTCAAATCATGAATCAATGAATTGCCAAAAAAAAAAAAAGGCACGCAGCGGCACGGTTTAATTTAAATTCTCTTTCAGTCTGAGTTCAAATCAGCATTTGTACTCTTTGTACTGAAATATTTCAACCTATAGTTGTTTTTAAAAGAACATAACCTGCATATCGATAATCTTAAGCACATATCAACACACACACACACACATCCGCACACAATCTTGCTTGCGTCTTCCCCCCTCAACCCTCAGTACAGAACCCCTCCCGTGGTGGTGCTTGTGGTTGTGCTTTGTTCCGGGAACATGTGCACCATCGCTGTCTTTGTATCCCACAGGCTCTGGCTCCAGTGGCCTTTAATTTATAATTCATAGAGGCCGCTTTTATATGGGACCTTGGTCTACCTGATACCCTTCCACATAGACATGTCCCGGGATAGGGAGGGGTGTGTGTGTGTGTGTGTGTGTGTGTGTGTGTGTGGAGGTGCGCTGATGTGTGCGTGCTTTATTACTCGTGGGGGAAGCCATGATGGTTCTGATGACACCGGTATCTAGACTGACCCTAATGATCTTGCGGTGCAGGTCTGGTTCATGTTTTTTGGCTGTCTGGGTAGGGCTGAGATGATGGAACCTTTTGGTCAGGATCGCCCTTTCTTCTTTGAATGAAAGAAAGAATAAAAAGAGCGAGTGCCGGCAATGCACTCATGACCCCAGCATGGGCTGTGGGTGCTGCAGGCTGCAGGCCTGACCTGACTCCATCCTCCATCAGCGCTTCATGCTCTAGTGGTATCTTGAACTCGCCCCCCAATTCCCAACTCCTGACTCCCGACTCCCACCTCCCACTGCGGCGGGTCCTGTCCGATTGCCAGCGGCGGGTTAAACGATGAGTTCAAGATGCATGGATTATCATTGTTGTTGCTAAGTACTCCGGAGTAAATTTCGCAAACAGAGCCGCAACTTATTATCATATCAATGCGCACGGGGGCAAGGAACGATGGAGGGAGTGATGGAGGGAGAAAGAGAATGAGCCAACGGGGAAACAGAACGGCAAGCATGTGGCTAAGCTCAGACCATCATCCAACAACAAACATGTCGCCTCCCCCTCCTTTGTGTCATCTTTTTACTGGATCCACAACTGCATTAGGCTAATAAAGAGAAGAAACAGAATGGAAAATTTGTTGAGAAGGGTTTTGTGTGTGTCTGTGTGTATGCATGGACTGGCATACACAGTTCACTGTCAAATCACTGGGCATACCCTGGATTAGCAGAGTTGTAACGTGGCTCTGCACTCCACAGAGATCATTTAGGCAATTACCAAGAACAAAGACGGCAGCCGTGTCGAACATCTCCACTTCAAAGGCCTGCACCAGGCGAACAGTTACTGCACACTGGTCAATTTCCATAAACACACACACAYGCCCACACACACACACACACACACACACACACACACACGCACACACACACACACACACATGCCCTCCAGCTTCATACCACAATCACCACCCCAGCTTGCTGATTCTTTTCTTCTTCTCCTTCTTCTTCATGCCTGCAGGCATTTTGGCAGCACTAATGAACACAAGCTATAACACACACTCAAACACACACTTCTGCCCATCATGACAGGTCTGTGATACACTCTCCTTCCGCAAGCATTCCAACAACACCAACACGACCTTTATCACTTCATCATTCTTTTTTCTCCCCATGAATTTCTCCTTACAATCTTGGATTAAAACATCAACAGTGTGAATTTAGATTTTATCTGCAGAGAAGGAAATTAATTAAAAATTTAATCAAAGAGGCAAAGTGTATACCAGATTTCCCGTTTCATGGAAATAAATTATTGTTAAAAATCATATTACAGACACCTGATGAAGCAGCAGCTATCAGATTATAAATAGCTGCATCACAATGCCATCTCCTACGTCCAGCTGATCGAACCCTTCGCTGCCTTTTCATTATACAGTGAGATTGGACTTCGTTTGGATTTATAGGGAGAAATAAAACACACAGCCTTCTCACACCAGAAGMGAAGACATGAGTCATGTTACCAGTGTGAAGTGATCGCGAGGGCTGCTTATGAGGAAATGTTYTGCCGAAAAGGCTTTTCAAGTCAACTTTCTGCTGCTGGGTGCAAACAACATGATGACGATGATTTATTTATGTGTTCCTTTATTTAGGGAAATGAAAGACCTCAATTTGGCTTAGTTCATTCTTGGGTTTGTTAGTAGTTTGTTTTAGATTAGTTTAGTTCCAGTAAGTTTAGTTGAATTTACTTTTGTCTACATTCATTTAATTTCATTTAATTTATTAAATAAAATTTAGATTAACTGAATTTAGTTTTATGTAGTTTAATTTTATGCAATTTGTTTTTTTTATATAATTAAACATAGTTTACTTTAATGTAAATTATGTTAGTTTAGTTAAGTTTAGGTTAATTTAGTTTAGTTTGGTTTTATTTAGTTTAGTTCCATTTTATGTAGATTAATATAGATTAATTTAAGTTTGATTAGTTTAATTAGTGTGATTTAATTTAGTTTAGTTTGGGTTTATGTAATTGAGTTTAGTTTATGGTAGTTAAATTTCATGTCGTTTAATTGAGGAAAGTTAGTTTTTATAAAAATTTCATTAATGTTACTTTTTTAATTTTGTTTTATATAGATCAAAATTCCTGAGCAATCCAGACTTTTTACATAAGTTCCATTTATGTAAGTTTATGTAGTTTTATTCAGCTTAATTCAATATAGTTGTGTTTAGTTTAACATGGAGTAATTCAGTTACATTGCCTTTTTTTTTACATTTTGGATTTAATTATGCTTTGTATTTTTTAACTTAGTTTAGTTTTATTTAGTTCAGGTTAGAGTAGTTTAAGTTAATTCAGCTTATGTAAGTTTAGTTTTAATTTAGTTTAATTTGTTTTTAATTTGTAGTTTGGGTTATGTTTGCTTAGCTAGTTTAATTTTTTAGAGTTTCATGTAATTGTGTTTAATTTATGTAATTTAATTTAGTTTAGTTTCATTTTTAGTTTTATGCAGTTACATATTGTTTTGTTTGTTTAAGTTACTTTAATTTAGGTTTATTCAGTTTTTTGTTTTTCTAAAAGTTTCCTGTTGTTTAATTTACATTTGTTCAATTTAGGTTAGTTTAGTGGTATGTACTACATTTTAGTTTAGTTTGATTTAGTTCAATTGTATTGTTTAATATCTTTTTTCAAGTTTCATGTAGTTTAGTTTTATTAAATTTAACATTTTGTATGTATGTTTAATTAAGATTACTTTAATTTGGTTTAATTTAGTTCAGTTTAAACTAGTTTACCTTTCTCTAAGTTTGTTTAGTTCAATTTCAAGGATTAGGTTATTTCAGTTTAATTTAGTTCAGTTGAACTTTATGTAATTTAGTTTAGTTTATTGTGGTTTAACTGGATTGAGTGTTTGAGAGTTTAATTCATGTGTTGAATTCCCATTCTTGGTGGGTTTCCTCTGGGTTCTCTGGTTTTCTCCTAGCGTTCAAAGAAAAGTTCTGTAGGCTGATTGATATTATACCCCATTCAGGATGTACTGTAACCTGCCTTGTGCCCTAAGTTCCCTGTGAATTTCATTTCATTTCATTTAGATAATGTCATTTAGTTTAGATTAGTTTAATTGGGTGTAGTGTAATTTAGTTTCATTAGCTCAATTTACTTTAGTTTAGATTAGTTTAAAATATATTTATTTGGCTTAGTTTAGTTTTGCTATTGATAAAATAACAAAGCTCTGAACAACAAATTGACTCAATTTAAACCATAGTCCAATGCCTTAAACACTAAGCTACCCCTGTAGCTTATCTTACCATTAGCAAGCAGCCATGTAGCTGTAGTTTCAAAAAGTCTAGGGCAAAAAGTTACAAACTGTTAAGGTAAAAAAATTTATAATGAAATAATCTTAAGCAAGGTTTCATCTTGTCAAAAACAACCTTATGCTAAATGCCTAAGATATAGTACWGTATATTATGTAGCAAATAATAATAAAGCTCATAAATGAAGTAAAAGAGCTCATTAGGTTGGATACACAATAAATCATTCACATACAGCAAAATCAGACTTTGCTCATCATTTGGAAGTTGATTTGGGGTTTCATTTTATTTAATTGTAAAATTGTAAAATAAATAAATAAATAAATAAATAAAATTAAATAAGTACAAAAAATACCTATATTACTTTTTTTATTCTAGTAAAACTGGGACTGTTGCTTGAGCAGGATAACAGAACACAGTTATGAGAGTAAAATCTCCCTTTATTTCCCTTTATAATCCACTATATTAAAATGTTTCACTAGTGCATTGACACCATCAAGGTAGAAAGTTTTCTTAGTACGCCGGAGCCATAATCAGACTGCCTGACTCATGTCTGAAACGCTGGTCTTTTAGGAACTCCTTTAATGCCACAAACATGTGGAAATGGCTTGGACTGAGGTCAGGACTGTACGGGGTACAGTATCCAAGTTCTTGTAACGTGCAAGTGGTGTTGGTGAATGATTGTGTGTGTACACTTCCCACAGACAAATATAACTGCAAGTTGGTGACACGTTATCCATCGGTTCACAAGCATCAGCCATTCCATTTGCTGAATGTTTATGGGAACACCTGCAGTGAGCTCCGAGCCACCTTGGCCAGGATTGYCATTCATAGACATACAACCTTCTTTCAAACACTTGCACCATTCAGATGATTTACTGCAGCTTAGAGTCTCGTCCCTGTACTGTGCTTGAAGCCGCCGGTAAATGTCACTCAGTTTTACACCTTCATTCATGAGAAATTTCATCACCAGTCCTGTTAGCCTTGAACACCCCCGTATCATTATCTGTTTAATTAATGAAGCATTCATTTATTTATAACTTTCCTACTTTTTCTTCAGAGTAGTCAAAACCGCTCACCTTTAAGCCATTTTTAAAAAGTTTTTCAGCGTTTTGTTTTATGAGCTGTATAAATACTCCATATAATCCACTTGAGAAGCATCCTGTCTCCTGTACAGACCACAACATGACTCTATTTACCATTTTGAAACTTAGAACAGGAAATGACCCGACAGCATCAACCAATCACATTATTTAGAGTCCGGTTCAATACTGGATTGCTTTCACGTGCAGTAAGGAATCCTTAAAGATTTCAGAACCCCTTAACAGTGTCTGTGTGGGAAAAAAAAAGGCTCCAAGTAGAACCTGATTGTAGAAGGTAATAATGTTGAATAATGAGTAATCTAAATCGAATTCATCCTTAAAATACCGATGTGCAAGCAGTTCAGTCTGAATCGTTCTGTTAAGAGGTCTTTGGTTGTATTCATGCAGTATGAACACCTAAAGGTTCTATTATACAGAACACTACGGCAGAGTGTTTCCAGGGTGTAGAACCTATTTTGGAGGGTTAAGCACACTTTGTTAAACAAGAACACGCTTTGATATAAAATTATTAAAAGATAGAATCTCTAAAAGTTTTTGGTCAAGTTTGTGGAATAGTGTTTTGCAATTATGCATTAAAATTTACTCCATTTACTCTGCAGGTCTCGATGCCCAATTCTGATTTGTCGCCTATATCTGATTTTTCTGACCGTCTGTTTACACGTTCTTTCAACTATGACTCATATCCGATTCACGTGTTTACACTTGCCATACCGTCTGAAACATCGCACATACTTGAAGGGAGGTTCTTGCACTACACGCTAGCCAAGATGGGTGAAGGCGGAATATGCTTGATGCTAGCTGAGAAGGAGGAAAAGGGCATCATTGCAGCCTGCGCATATGCTTCATTAATTGTGTCCTCAACCCTTCAGAGGAATGTCTGGGTGCGAGACGTGTCCGGGTCGCTCTCTGGTGGCTTGCAACGGCGCATCTGTTTGGGATGAGCAGCGCGTCTGTGTGCCTGATTACGTCATTAAACCGCGAAGAAGTCG
>QMIH01002034.1:0-13759 GCA_003987875.1 Clarias batrachus
CTGGCGGCTATATCAGCCTGTCACGTTGGTTTTGATGGAGTGTCACCAGGGGCTCATCCGCTAGCAGTGCGGTTTTTAAGAGGAGTACGACGCCTGCGACCCACGGTGAGATCGAGCGTCCCATCTTGGGACTTACTAATAGTGCTTGAGGCCCTCTGTGGTCCTCCGTTTGAGCCGATGGAGTCTATGGATATGAAAATTCTGTCATATAAGACAGCACTCCTTCTRGCATTAGCGTCTGCTAAACGAGTAGGTGATCTCCACGCTTTGTCTGTGCATTCGGCGTGTACACAGTTTGCGGCTAATGGTTTAAAAGTCACACTACGGCCAAACGCGGCCTATGTACCTAAAGTGGTCTCCACTGATTATAGCTCTATGGTCTTTGACCTGTATAGCTTCTGCCCCCCTCCTTTTACTTCTGAGGAGCAGGGAAGATTACATAATTTGTGCCCGGTACGGGCACTACGCATCTACATGGACCGTACAAGAAATATGCGCGTGTGTGATCAACTCTTTGTATGCTTTGCCAGTCCAGTAAAAGGAAAAGCACTGTCGAAACAGAGGCTCTCCCATTGGATTGTGGAAGCTATTACATTAGCGTATAGCAGCAAGGGCGCCCCATTGCCTCAGGGTGTGAAAGCTCATTCGACGCGAGCTATGGCAACATCATGGGCACTGTTCAAAGGGTTATCCGTGGGTGATATCTGCGCGGCAGCCAGCTGGGCCTCACCGCACACGTTTATCCGGTTCAACCGTCTGGACATAACGGCCCCCTCGGTGGCCCATTGTGTCCTCTCTGCGGGGTCCAAGGTGCAATGAAGTAGCTATCAGGTTCTGGTTAACTTTGGTAGAAGCTCAGCGGGGCGTGAATATATGTCCCATACAATATGTGTTGTACCGAGTGAATTGACTGAAAGGGAACGAATGGTTATGTCTATAGGGCGGCCCCGCTTCAGTTACGCTCGGCGAAGAGCGACTGTGGAACTGAGAGTCAACTGTGGTGACGAGGACTTATAAGGGTAGGCGGGGCTACACCTACGTCACCACAGGTTTGACTGCCGTTAAGGCGTGAATAAAGGTGGCTTCAGCCAGGACACGAGAGGGCGTGATATCCCATACAATATGTGTTGTACCTCGTTCCTTTCCTTCAGGGAACCGAGGTTATAGACATAACCATTCGTTTTTGATTGTTTAAATGTCGTGTCTTACACAAAGCAATTAACTTTTTTCTTGCCGATCTGCTCCACACACCAGTCCAGTAGGTGGTAAAATTGCACCACCTGTAAACTTATTAACTTCATGAGTATTGTATATGTGGCAGAGTGAAGTGGTTTGTACTTGTACTTTCCAAGTTTACCCAACTAATTTAAAAGTGTTAATTGAATCTGATTCGCAAACTGGCCCATTGATTTATTTGATCCAACAAAAGATCAATTAAATTGATAAATGTATTAAATCATGCCATTCTTTAAAATGCTAGTAGGGAGTATAAAGTCCGATTTAATTGATTATGCAGTTTAACCAATCTTTTCTTGGTCAGTTGAACCAATGGATTCAGATTCAACTAACGCTTGTTAAATTATTTAGGAAAACTTAGAAATTATTAATGGTCTCTGAATTTATAAAAAATATAGCTAAGCTATTGTCGAAATTTTTTGCGTTTCTGAACATAGTAATGTCTATAATTCTGTATATAGACATGACATTTAAACAATCAACACTGCTTTTTCAGTGCTTATTAAATAGTTTACTTTCAGTAGTTTTTAGCTGCACATTTGATCGCATAAAAATGTAAATCACAATATGCTGTTATTTAATCCAGAAATTTAGTACAGGTAATATACACATATTCAGGAATTTATGTAGAGATTGTCAATAATTTAAGTATTTTAAATTATTGAATAACTAAAATCATGAGGTGATATTTTTGTGAAAATCAAATGTGATCTTTGTCGTTATTTGCTGTTAGCATAGTAATACATGTGAATACAAAATGGTACATTTAATAGCTACATATTAGTTTAAATCACAACTGTAATACATGTTTAAGAAACAAAATAAAACAAAAACGAAAAACTGAAAGAAATATAGCTGCTTGCTGCCCCCCGAAAATATACATTAGTGCCATTGAATTTAATCCAATCGAAAATATCAATACACAGAAATAAAATCAAATAGTACAGCTGTAAATCATATGTAGATGGGCTATGTATGTGACAGATATAGCAGTGGTATTTCCCCTAGGAAATTGTTCAAGCACAGTGGCAAGAGGATGTTAGAGGTTTTGTGCACACATGCTAAAATTGTTGGTTATTTATTTCCCATGCAACAGAAAAATTTTGGTTAATGTAAAGCCTCACCCACTAAGAACAGTGATAAATTCACAAGACGTATCGGTATGTGTGCACAAGCGCTCTCTCTTACTCTTTCTCTCTCTCTTTCTCTCCCCATCTCTCTCGAACAACGTCATTTATCATTTGTGAATGTCAGGGAGCTGCTATCAACATATCAGATGTCTCTATTTGCAATATCAGAAATCAGAATTGCAAACTGATCCATTCAGTTCCCAGTTCATCAAAAATTAGTACGTTCAAGCACAACACAGTTTTTTTCTTTTTTTTTTTGTCTGAGCTGTCTGAAGCGAATCAAAAAGTGAAATAGGGATGAGACACTGAGAGAGGGAGGTCTCATAGGCATGGTGGTCCGCCATGTCTGTACTATTACAGGAGAAACACTATTTATGCAGAATGAAATGCTAATTAGAAATGGCTATAATTTTTATGACTGCATTTATTTTCTTTATGAATGCACATTTGGCAATTCAATTTGCATAATACATATTTACATTTGCATCTTTTGTGCACAGCAGTATACACTACAGTGGCTGGCAAATACAAAGTTTATGTTGATACATGCTAATATATGCTTAAACATAAAGATGCTGATATATTCTACTTATGAATTTGTGTTGAATGTAGTTTGCAGCTAAATGCAATTACAGCATGCATGTTTAATATAGCAATTGAGTTTAAATGAAATATTGTTATTGTTTTAAGGAGACAATAAAATTCAATAAAATACTGTGTAACTTCTGTTTTTGTGCATTCTACTCACAATCCTTGCTTTTGTGGAAGTTAAAACCTTGTGTGCCTCATGGTTTTTGACTTAACTATTTGATTGCAGCACCCGAGCAGTGAGAGACATACGGTGTCTGGAAGGAGCCTTCCGAGGCCACAGTCCAGTCAGGTGCAAAGAGGTCAGAAACAAAAGAGGAAATCTTCATCTGGATCCTCAGGTAAAATGATATAACCCTAAACACAAATAAAAAAATGTGTTACGGCTCGACTAGGCTCACAGGGTCAGGCATCAAAAAGACATACAAGTTTCTATAGTAGGGTTGTTACAAAGCCATGGTTAATCATGTTTTTTCCCCTTGCAACCACTCTGTATTTATAATTTTAATAAGGAAGTAATGAATACTGACTATTGATATTCATATTAGATATGGGTTCCAACAATTATGACAATGAGATGATCGAGAACTCAACATCCTCTAAAATCTATCTCATTGTTCTTTAGTCTAAAAGACTAACAGCAACTCAAGAGATTTGACTCTTCAAAATCAGCGTTTCATCAGAGCACATACCCCACTTTCCATGCACAGGAACCTGAGATTATTGTTCATAACAGTTTTACTGGTTCCTAAACAATCCTGTAGGCAGCTTAGGCACATTCCAATAGTCTTACCCTTCTATTTATTTCGCTGCCACTTGACCACTTTACTCATGGAAACTTCACATCAATTTTAAATTAACTTGTTTCTTTCTCCATTACGTGGTAATGTCCCCAATAAAAATTCTAATAACTTGTCTATATGTGCTAGATATATGCATCAGTAAAGTCTAATTCTGACCTTGTGAGACTATTTTCTTTTTATTGTGGAAAAATAAAAGTAAATTTGAAAATAGGGTTGCCAATTTTTGCACATTTTAACTAGCCAACGGTCAAAAACCTAAGGAATCAATTATCAATTAATAGTTAATGATAACCAGATGCACATAAGGTTATTCTCATTTATTTGCACTCAGCACACTGATTTGCTGAACTCCTCTCTCTTTCACACACAACCACACAGACCTGTCTGTGAATAACCCCGCCCCTACACGAAAGAACTTTAGGACAACAGCAGTCAGTTTTGTGACAGAACTCTTTGTGAACATAATAATGGCAGAAGAGAAAATGAGTTATAAGCTGGCCAACTCAATCCGCAGTTCTCTAAAGAAATCGTGGTGACTATGGCCAGGCAATTATTCAGAAATGAATCAAAAGCAACACTGAGAACATAAACTGGGATAATCCTCCTACCCATGATGATTATTTAAGTTTTGTCAAATTCTGTTACTACTTTCCCCACTATGTGTGTTCAGGTAGAGGTGTGTTCCACCAGAACAATAAAAAAGAACTTTAATAATTGAACATAGTTACAAACCATGTCAGTGAAGTATGAGGGCAAATGTTGAATTAATCATGATATTGATCGCACTAGCGGAGACCTGACACTTCAGGTAAGTTATTAGCAAGCATGTAAGGATAGTCAGGAGAGCCAAGCTAACATGACATTATAGCTGGGCTGTCAAGTTTACTACAGGCAAAACTATTCTGATTGATAATGTTCCATTAAATTCTTATCTACAATTAAATATTAATCTCTAGTTTAAAAAAAAATCCATAGCATCCAGAAGACACATATTATAAAATGGTTGTTTTGTACAGTGACATTTATTGATGGGTAAATTACAGGTAACACTGAAAAAGTCTTGCAGTCTTGGCTTTTGCAGATGGTATTTTGTGTATTCTGTTAATTTATTCAGAAAATTCTGATTTGTTAAAAAAAACATTGTGGATAAAATAATCATGTAAGCAAAGTCTGTTATATTAAGATTACTGATTTTGTATTACTTTTCTTCTTCTGTTGGTTCATAGCTTTGTGAGTAATAACAGTTATTATTCCTGTATTTTAAGGACTTCTCAGGTTTTTTACTTGAAGCTCTACAACCATGTTGGCATGAATTTAGTTTCAGTTTGGCACTGAAATGTTAAAGAATAAGTAAGTCGCAGGGTTTTTATTGCAGCTCTGTGTTTGAGAAAATGTCACACAGTATATTAACATTTTGCATTTTTCTTTATCACAAGATCCACAACTAAATAAACATTAAAATAAAAACAACTTTGCTATTTTAAAATAAAAAAAATAAACCTGTTATTAAAAAAAGCAGCTTTTTGGCCTACAGAGAATACCGTCTGTGTTGTGGCACTTTGATAGAAAGACTGGTGTACTAAACCACTTTCTACAATTTGCATATGTGTGTTTATAGACATTTACAAGAGTTACTGGATTCTCTTGTCACAGTCCAGCTATAGCAATATATCTATGTCCTGTTACTATGATGATTGATCATTATGTGAAATGACTCAAGTAATTTTGGTATTATCAGAATGTTTCACATCAAGTTGTTTTGTCTAATGTATTTGTTTATGAATAAAGAACATACCCATGGAAAATTCCTTTGGTGAGTGTCAGGAGATGAGAGAATGGCCTGTTTAGCTTGAACACCTATGAAGGTTATTTTTTCTATTGTAGACCGTGGTCATCCAAGGAAAAAGCAAAACCCTGGACGTATGAGAAATCCAACTGATCTAGATGTTGTTCTTGAAGCGTTTCAGGAATTTGTCACGCAGTACAAGTAAGCTGTCATCATCCCTTAATTTCTTACATTACAAATGTCTATATGAAATTCTTACTGTATCATTATTTAGGAGGTATAGTCTTTCTTGTTGTTATAATGAACTATAATTTTGAAATATGAAGTCGATGTTGATTTTGTGCAGAGAGACTGTGAGCTCTGAGGATGTTAAAAAAGCCATAAATGTACTTTGTCACTCATTTGAGGAGCAGCTAACTGAGAAGGTAGGTCTGTCTTGTGTGTGTATGAAATATGCACATGTGACACATTCTGTTGGAGCAATTCAGCTTTTATAACTCTAGCTATTGCTAACGATCGTCTATGTTCCAGATCACTGCAGCAAAGGAGTTAAACAGTGTAAAGCGTGAAGCTCTGAAGGTAGTCTTACGCCAAAGCGTCCGGTTGTGTCTTATTGTGCTAATTCCAAACAGTTGTTTGCATGATATAGTTGTACTTATTGATTAATTAATTCTGGAAAATAATTTCAGCTGCGATACTATGACCAAACTTTGTCGAATAAAATTAATTGATCTGTTTTTTGTTTTTGATTGGCTCAGGTGAATAAATCCCTAAACCAAAAAAGGTCTAGGCTTCTGGAGGCCAAGAATGAACTCATCAAGTAAGAAATATATGCTGAAATTACAAGATTTACTGTTGTGCATTTTAGTGTGATTACCAGTGTTTCCTGGCTGACCAAGTCTGAGTTTTTCTTTTTGCTGCGACTCTGTCAGGAGTAAGGCTGAAGTAAAAAAGCTTGAGAAAGAGCACAGGGAGCTGGAGCAGAGGCTGACAGCTTTAAAAAAGGGCACTGCCTTTCTTAACAACCTGAGAGCACTAAACATTAGATACATGCAGCATCGCAGTACGCATGAAGATCAACCGCTAACGGTGAGAATCTATAACCAGTTCATCAGCTTTTTTGTGGAAATATACATTGAGAACTGCTCAAGAATTTCTTTTTATCGAAAGTCTCAGACTGGCTTCTTAAAGACTTTTCTGCTCATCTTGGTTGGCTGTTGATCTAATTTTAGCTAAAAATACTGAGTCTTCTGTTTTTGTCCCTCTTTCTTTCCAACAGTATGGACCATCCTGCATGCCAGCTATGCTGATCGAGGCCAGGAGCATCACAGGGACAGAAAACCAGTTAAAGAACATCAATGATGAGCTGCAGCAAATCCTGGAAGAAAATGCTCATAATGAGCATCACATGCAGTGAATCACAAAGCAATAAATTCCAGATTTAAAAAACTTATAGGAAATGAGCATTTTCATTATGTCGTGTAGCAAAGAGGATAATGATAATAGTAATATTCTCATAAGCTATGCAGTCGGAACTGCAGCAGCAATCACATAAAATTCAGTTAGCATGGTTGATGGACCTATAAGAACTGGCTGTAGGATATACTGTCCAACTTAAGTGTCCCATTTTATGTACACAGTTATCTAACACATAACTAACGTATTTTAAGTATTTGATTAAAAATAGCGATTTCTACTGCAGTGCCAAACCTGATGTTTGACCTTCTTTCAGTTCGACACAATAAATGTGGTTAGTGGTCAAACACAAACAACAGACTGAATAAGCCCTTCTGTTTTGCATAGAAGAGCAGATCATGAAAACACCTCTAGTGTAAGTTTCAATGCAGTTTATTTAGTTAAAAAATCTGAGTTTGCTTGTTTCCGTCTGACTTTGTTCAGCTGTTTTGTAAACTCATAGAGAAAGAGAAAGCCATGTCTGTTAATCGTCTGTTGATTTGTGTTTTTGATGGTTAATACGTATATAAAGATTATTATTGTTATTGTTTTCAGAGCGTCATTGCTATAAAGAGAAAACCTTGGCCTACTTGTTTGTCAGGTGTTTTTACTGTATGTTTTACTCTATGTACTGTCCACTCTTGCAGCTTCAAGTAAAATCTATCTTGCGTCAGTATAGTTTGAAATTTCAGTCACTTGATTCTAGGGGTCTGTGTGGAACCAGTAAAAACTGCATTGTCCAATAGAATTTTTTTTTCCACGCAAAAATCACACAGCCCAAAATCCAGAGTCACACAACACGATGCCAGCAGAGCTGTGTTACAGGAACAGTAGACTATTGCAGTGTTTAACAATTTGATTTGCTAAAATATTGAATTTCACCAAGAGCAATAATTGTAAGACATTTACTGTATATAATGTTTTCTTTTGCTGTATTCTAATTGAATTTTAGGGGAAACCGGGTTTCCTATTAATTCATGTGAATGTGCTACAGTTCTCTAACTCCAGACAAGCGCATTATAATAAGGCGGCACTTTGGCTTAATAGTTAACTGTGTCGCCTTGCATTGCCAGGGTTCGATTCCTGCCTCCTTCTCTGTGTGGATGGTGGGTTTTCTCCAGGTGCTCCGGTTTCCTCCCACAATGCCAAGATATGCAGATTAGGCTAATTGGTGTTCCCAAATTGCCTGTAGTGTGTGAATGAGTGCGTGTGTGTGTACCCTGCGATGCATTGGCACCCTGTCCAGGGTGTACCCTGCCTCGTGCCCCAAGTCTCCTGGGATAGACTCCAGGCCTCCTGCGACCCTGAATACAGGATAAAGCGGTATAGACAGTGAGAGTGAGTGGCGAACAGTAATATTTGATTTTGCCATATTCTAATGGGATTTTAGGGGAAGCTTCAGTTAATGTGAATGTGGTACAATGAGGAACTATCAATAGTCTCTAACAATGTTAGAGGTGGTTATTGTTAACCACGGTGGCTTAGTGGTTAACAGAGTCGCCTTGCACCGCCAGGCCAGTTTGATTCCTGCGTCCTTCTCTGTGTGCATGGTGTTTGCATGTTCTCCTCGTGCTTGGTGGGTTTCATCCAGGTACTCTGGTTTTGTCCCACAGTCCAAAAACATACACAATAGGTTAATTGCGATTAAAAACAAACAAACAAAAAAAAAAAGCCCAGTTCAGGTTGTATCCTGCCTAGTGCCCCTGTCTCCTGGGATAGACTTCACAGCATATACAGTGAGTGGGAGTGTATTATAATAAAGATTTGGTTTAGTTAGTTAAGTTCGGTCAGAGCAGACGGACGTCCTAAGAATTTTTTTGTGGTAATACAGCCCAATTACTATGCTTAGTGCGCGCGCGTGTCAGAAAGCCGCAGTGCATGTCGGTCATTATGATGATGACGCACTCGAGGCTAAGGTTGGTTATGCGTGAGTGGGAGGGGCTAAGCGTTTTAACTGAAGACTCCGGCCAGAGGTGAGGTGTTTACTGCTAATTCTTCGGTCCGAGTGCACTACACCGTCACTCTCAACTTCACTTCTGAACTTCGAAGGACAATTTGTAAGTTGAAACATTTATATTGTTTTATACAAAACTATAACCGGTGTTGTGTTGGGTCCTGTGTTAGTTTTTAAGTTTTTAATCAAATTTTAAGTCTGTTCAAGTCCTAATCCAAGTGAATGGCATTTCTCTTACTGAAAAGGAAATGCTTTAGGTCCGTACTGTACATTAATGTGTTTAATTTTGTAGATTAACGTGTTTACCAACTACATAATCTTTTGTTGAAATTCATCTGACACGTAATATAATGAGTGTATTCTAAATGTTTTGTATATTTCTATATTTTGAAAGCAGGCACGCCAAGAGCAAAAATATTTTTAACATGACTTTGCATTTTTTTAAAGTAACTTGATCGTCTTGATTAGGTGTAGGGAAAAAAATTAACTTGAACTTTAACCCAGAGTTGACTGTGACACACACAATTTAAATTCGTCCAAAAAGAAAGTGAAAGCTACTAGACCATTGAATGGCGAACATATATCAATAAATAAATTATTATAATAAATATGATTTTCATACATACATAGTATGCATACAGAAATATAAGGACTTTGGTATTTTAGGTAGCAAAGCATGAACATGTATAAACAGGGTGATGATAATGATAATCACACAGATATTGTCATGCATGAGTCACTAGCAGTATATATTGTAAAATGATTAATCCCTGCAGTTGGTTCTGGTAGTAGGCTGTTGTGCTAAAATGTTCCTTCATCTTTTCTGAGGAAAAAGTTTCTAAATGAATAAAAATACTGCCTTACTCTTTCAGAGACCATGTCAAGTGTGAATAATCGTGGTAGAGCTGGTGGACAAGACCAGGTGGATGCCAAGAAGGTCGACTCCACAAAGTAAAAATCTTGTTTAAAAAATTAGTATTGTTTTATATTTTAAAATGTACTACTTAGTACATAAAAGAGCACTAGTGATAATCTGATTTCGTAACCATGGTATGATTACTAAATATGATTATCAAATTTTCATATGACTCCCTAAAGGTTATTCCAGTCCTATTTTTAGTTACTTTTTTCCAGCAAGTTTTTTGATCAAGTGTAAAAGTTTCAAGCCTTTTTTCCTGAAGGGCATTGCTAATCAGAATACGTCTCAATTTATTTTACCATTTGGCTGTATATTATGTATTTTATTCTGTTAAATGCATTGAAAACACTGAAAATTAAACATAAACAATAATTAGGTAATTTTGCTAATTAAGGCAACTGTATATAGTATATTCAGTGGATTAATTAGATTAGCCGGATTAACAAATTTCCTAAATGTTGTGATGATGTTAGATATGTTAAAGATGTTTAAACACCTAACTGAATCTTTGTGAATTTGAATTACTTTAAGAAAAAAATTGTAAAAGAAAAGTAAGTACAACTGGACTGTCCATTTTCACATTTTAATTTTCACATTCACTTTAGGGGGACTGCTCACGTCAGAACTGTTCATGCCAAAGCATACACAGCAGCTGACTCTGATAACATAGATGCATACAGTATGGACTTCCCCAAACTTGGAACATGTGTTATCATCAACAACAAGAATTTTGCGCAACATACAGGTAAATCTAAAAACAGACAATATTCGTTTCTTATTTGATTCATATGATAAATGTCTTATATATTTTACAATTTCCTTTGGAGGCATGAACGAACGCCATGGGACAGACCTTGATGCTGCAAATGTATTAAAAGCCTTCAGTGTGCTGGGCTTCAAAACTGTGATCCAAAATGACCAAACTATTTCACAGATGCGAACGCTTTTAAAATCAGGTTTTTATGCATTGATATTCCACATACATTAATCAGCATAAATAAAAAACTAATTTGATTGTATTATGCCTATTTATCAATTTTAGAATAATTATAGCCATTATATTCTTTTTATTTTTATTTGGTGTTAATTTTGATTTCTTCAGCTGTTTTTGACTGTTGAAATGTGTGCTAGAATTTATCAGTTATTTTCCTTATATTAAGTATCCGAAGAGGACCACAGCAAGTCAGCCATGTTTGTGTGTGTGATTCTAAGTCATGGGGATGAAGGAGTAATCTATGGCACTGATGGAAACCTGCAGCTGAAAGAACTGACCGGACTCTTCAGAGGGGATCGGTGTCTCTCACTAGTTGGCAAACCTAAACTTTTCATTATTCAGGTCTGAATTTAAATTATTATGCTATAGTACACAAATGCATGCTTAATATGTTCTCTAAAAATCTAAAGCCTATTCTGTAAATATTGGACATTGCAGAGCAAAATAAACGCCTATGTGAAAACACTTGCTCATGTCTAGAGGCGATTTAGCGCAGACACTCCACCAAAATCACACAGACACTGGGAAATACATACATTCTTTTTCAACATGCACTCCTTTACTTACATGACCGTAAATCAGTCTGATTAATTAAATTTAGTTTGCTAACAATACGTTTTAGCTGGACATTGAACAATTTTGTATTCATATGATAAGTTCCATCATGGCATTCTTTGTGACTGATTTAATTTGCTTTGACAGCATTAAAATCTTCTCAGATTTACACTAGAACCATTAGGCTATGCACAGTGCATTTCATTACAGCAATAAGAAAATCAGCTGAAGCAAGGAATACACACTAATCTGTTTTAAAGTAAAGTAAATTAAGTTTGTAAATGTACAAAATTCTGTTTAAATATAATTTCTATTTATTTTTACTATTATGTACCATTATTTTTTTACTTATATTTTATTGATCGTAAACTCTGTCCATCATTTAAAAATGATGATACCTGATTTTTTTTTTCTTTACTGATCAGAAATGTTGCACATTGGTTAATGTTTGTGTGGAGTATCACATGTTTTTTTGTGCATGTAAAGGTTTGTCTCATGCCTAATGTTCCTTATATGGACTCTGGCTCTATAACCGGAATATATGGCATACTGAAGATGATAAATTAAAGACTTGACAATGAATTATGGGGAGCTATTTACTTACATCTGTTCTTATCAGTCAGTATGCCTTGTTACCCAGACGCCCCTTTATCTCTGGCTAATGTAATATTTCCTGTTTGTCCTTATATATTACAAGTTGGTCGTGTTGATTTTTTTTCTTTGTGTTAAGCAAACACATCATAAGGGAATTCATAGAATTTTTTTAATTACTTGTTCCAGATGTTGAACACAATCCACTTTTTAAATCAATGCAAACCCCCTATTTATGCTGCACATAATTAAATGGAATTCAGTGGATTTTTATTTTCACTTCTTGAGAAGAGAATTCTCAGTATGAGTTACTGTAAGTTTATGTCATGGGCTACAAGTAGTATAAATATCTTCCTATCTTTTGTACAGGCTTGTCGTGGAACAGATTTGGATCCTGGTATTGAAACAGACGGTGTTAGTGATTCAGAGAGCACACAGAGGATTCCTGTTGAAGCAGACTTCTTGTATGCATACTCTACTGCTCCAGGTAGGACATGGTACAATACGAGATTGTCTACAGTTTCTTGGTAGTCCACTTAATTACAACTTGCACTGTCACAACCTAAACCTTTCCATATTTATTTTGACTTTTACATAAAGCTGAAGAACTGTTGTGTAAAAAAACTGGTACTGCTTAAAAAGTTATCATAGATGTTGGATGTAAGTGGTGGAAAAGGATGCAAGACTTTTTATTTTTAAAGCAGAAAGTCTGGAAAGCAGTAATCCTGGAAAGCAGTAATCATGTGATTTGTTGCAGTGAGTGTTGTTAGGAAATGAAATGCTACACAGCTGAAAGCAGCTTATAGAATGCAAACATTTGTAAATCTTTATTTTGTTTAGGCAAATCATTTGGACAGATACCCTAATTAAAAGTTAGAAATCATAGTTAAAACAGAGTAAAGTGAATACAGGTAAAACAGAATTAAGTGATTAATTTTAAACCTCTGCGGTCAACTTCCTGGACAAATAAAAACCCATTTAGATTTACCCAAGAAAACCTGTAAGATCCTTTAGCTGTAGCTGGTGACAATTTTTAAGTCTAAAAACCCTAACTGAGCAACTTCTCATTTTCTTAAACATCATGTGGTAAGACATATCCTATATTCATTGCAAGGGAAGTGTGGAAATTATGGGAACTGGGTCAAGAATTATCCAGTGCATTTTTAAAATGTGAATGGAGAGTGGTTTCAGTAATCAGAAAATAGTCAGAAATAAACATGAGTGAAAGTGATGGATCACTTCAAGCTTGTTGAAGTTGCATCATTAAAAAAATCTGCAATAGAAATCACAACTATGTTTAATAGAGAAGGTAAGAGTTTTTCCAAATGTATAATGTGACCGGCACACACAGGATTAAGACTAAGAAGCTATATAGCCATAACAAAACCACTTGTAGAGATAGGCTTCACTTTGCAAGGGAGCATATAAGACTGGACTATCCACTATAGTCAGTGGAGAATGTCGAGCATGTGGTCTGATGAGTACAGATTTACCCTGTTCCAGAGTAATGGGTGTGCCAAGATGAGAGTTATATTCTGGTATTGCTTTAGTTGGTCAGGTGTAGTTGATGGGTGTGTCAGGCTCAGCAAAGTTATGTGGCAATAAAATGATGTCAGCTGACTACCCAGATGTATTGAGTAACCAGGTTATATCCCATCAATAGATTTTTTTTCACTGATAGATCCTGACATTAATCCCATTGAAAATATTTGGGATATGCTGTTAAATACTTGATAGAGTTGTATATA
>QMIH01002034.1:13819-75167 GCA_003987875.1 Clarias batrachus
TTTTTACTACTACTAAATGTTTTAACATGGCTTGTTAAATAGTTATACATAGCTAAATTGTAAAAACAAATAATGTAATTATGTGACTGCGAACATCATTTATACCCTTGATGTGTCTAAATGGTTTATGTATTCAAACCTTTGAGGTATGTGTGTGTTGTAATTGCCATACTCCCCCTACAGGTTATTATGCTTGGAGAAACACAGTCAATGGCTCTTGGTTCATATCCAGTCTTTGTGAAATGCTGAGTAAGTATGGCAGGGAGCTGGAGATTTTGAAGATCTTGACACGTGTTAACCGCAAGGTGGCGCTGGAGTTCCAGTCTAGCTCCACCAATCCTGGATTCAGTGACAAGAAACAAATACCATGCATTATGTCCATGTTGACCAAAGATCTGTACTTTCCAAAATGATCCGTTTTTTCCCAAATTAAATTAATAAAATCTCACTTGGAATAGGATATTTGTTAAAGTAATGTGATTGAATAACACTACGCAGCATCTGCAGCAACAGAATGTAATTCCAGAAGCATCTATTTTTACAAGTACATTTTATATGTTTTTATGTAATAGAAAATTGTTAAACTGTGTTCTGTACTATGTAACATTTTATAATTTAACAAGAGAGATGTTCAATTGGCAATAAAGATATGAAGTAAAACATAGCTTTGGTTTAATATGTTTAACCCCTCATGTAAATGCACTGCACTAACTTGTGTTAATATCTTTTTTTTCTCCAACAGCATTTTTTGCAAGGCAACCCCTATATGAACTTGCATTCATATAGGGGTTTATACATTTCTAGTTATTTTCCAAAAGATTTAATTTGTCCTTACTGTCTCTTTGTAAATAATACATTTTTATAATCATCATCATCATAATAATGTCTAATTGTACACTTTACTGCCTGTGCATGCCTCTCCACTGCAACAAATTCTCGTTCAATTGGTAAATCAAATGGTGGGAGCACAATAGTCAATAGTCAAATATGTGCAACTGTGTATTATAGAGTAATTACGTAATATTTTTGATTTTTATTTGAACTTTCATAATCAGATTTCACTATCCCTTACAAAATCTCATTGCGGTAAAGAGCACAATATTTTTTATGTTTTTACACAGAATGGAAAGCAGAACTGATCCAACATCACTCTTAAGATTCACATTCGTTTTACATTCAACATTACAGTACATTCTTTTTCATTTCTACCAGTGAATGTGCTCATTTTACTGCATACAGTAAATAGTACTCTGACTATGTGTCACAGTTACTTATTACTCTGTTTAAGTGTTTCTGCGGTTACTTTGTATTCTATGTTGGTTCTCAATATACATTGTTGCATCTTGATAAGCTTGTGTGTGTTACCTAAGCTCATTTATTCTTCAGTTATTTGTTCAAATGTAGAGATTACATTTTTTTATTTAATTATTTCTAAGCAGATTTTTTTTGCCTGTTATGACCTATTTACGACCTAATCTAAAACTAATAAGTGAAATAAGTGTGTAGTTACAATACCAGTCAAAAAATGAATTATATTGGTTACTACTAAAATATATTATGTTTTGTGATAAATAATGACATTTTAGTTACTGCTTATTGTTGACATTTTGCTTCTAAGATGAGCATAAATGTATTTAATGCTAAAACTTTTCTTTTTTTTTTTGCATGAAGAAAAAAGAAAAAGAAGAAATAGAGGCTTTCTCATGAAGCTTGCAGGGCAAATGCTATTCAACAATTTTCTTGGTCAGATTCATATATTATTAAATTGGTTTAGCAATGCATGACAGCAAAGGCCTACTGACAACTCATGGGGCTCAATAATAATAAAAATAATAAGCCTATTATTATTACTATTGTTATTATTATTATTATTATTATTGTTATTAATTCTTTACAAACATCACCATGCCTCTAAAACCCCTAAAAAAAAAACCTACAGACCTCACCGTGCCTCAACAAAGCCCTACAATGCTTACCATGTCACTGTAAACCCCTACATAACCTACAAACCTCACCATGCCTCTATAAACCTCTACAAACACCCATGCTGGTGATGGTGCATAATATTAATGTTGTTCATAATAAAAATCATAATAATAATTCTAATAACTCCTTACAAATCCAGACAAACATCACCACAAAAACAAGTAACTTACAAACCATTAATTTTTTTTTTTTTTTACAAAACCCTCCAAATATCCCTACTCATCTTCAAACCCTATAAAACATCCAAACCTCACCATCCCCTCATCAACCATAAATGAAAGATAATAATACTATGGCGGCACGTTGGCGTAGTGGTTATTAATGTGGCCTCGCTTCTCAAGGCTTGTGGTTGTATTTCCATCTCGAGTCTGTGTGCATGGAAGTTACATGTTCTCTGTGGAGTTTGCATGTTCTCCCCGTGTATGGTGGGTTTCCCCCGGGGACTCCGGGTTCCTCCCACAGTCCAAGGGCATGCAGATTAGGATAATTGGCGTTCCAGAATTGCCCGTAGTGTGTGTGCGCGTGTGTGCCCTGGAATCAACTGGTACCCTGTCCAAGGTATTCCTCGCGTCATGCCCTAAGCATCCTGGGGTAGACTCCAGGGCCCCCATAGACCCTGTATACAGGATAAGCAGTATAGAAGGTGAATTAATAATAATAATAATAATAATAATAATACAGGATACATCAACCAAAGAACCATTTTGTGGATAAATACAAAACAAACTAGACTGGTGAATAAATAAACACCACAGAAATCAATTTGACATTACTACAGTCGGTACTAGATTGACCCTTTCCTAAGTCAGTGTCAATAACTTTAAAAAGTGTCAAAATCTCCCAAAATCTAGATACAATAAAGCAATGCCATTTCTGACAACAATAGTAAGGCCATTACATTTCGTATTAACAGCTATTTTAAGTTCTTGCCTATTCTGTAGAGTTTCTATTCCGGCTGTCTTCGCTTTAAGACTCTACAGAAAAGCGGGGAAGTGAAAATGAAAACGAGGCGCGCGTCCCGACCAGCAGCTTAGCGCCCTCTCGCGCTGCAACCAGAACAACACACACACACACACACACACACACGTATACACACACACACACACAACTCGGGAGGGGATTTCCACGAAGCACTGTTTCCTTTACTTGTTTTGCTTTCGTTCTGGACTTGAAATTTGCTTAAACTTTTCGTTTTTGCTCTCGACACTCGCGAATTAAAGCCAGCCCGTGTGCATTCGCGGCCACATTGCGGACTTGTTCCGAGTGCGGAATTAATCTCGAATTGCAGGTAAAGCCATTTCCGCGTTTCTTATTTATGGGGCCGATGATTGTAAGAGCGCTAGCTTCATGTAGCTTTGCCGCGCGCGCACCGCTGTCGAGAGAGAAAGAGAGAGAGAGAAAGAATCGAAAGTGCTGGAGTGTTTTCATCCAGCGGGATCTGGGAATGCTTATTTTCACTTTTGAAATGACTTGACGCTCTAAAAGGGATTGGTGGACGGTGAACTTGCAGTCGGGGGGCAGTTTGACAGTTCACGGTCAGAGCGAGTCTAGGCGGGAGAGAGTGTGTGTGTGTGTGTGTGTAAGTGAGAGAGTGTGTGTTTTCCGTGCTAAAAAATCATCTGTATTTACATGACATTGCTGTGAGAAGAGAATGCTGTTAACCGAGGACACCGTGAGTTAGCATTTTTAATTGTATTGAAAAGTTTCTTATATATAAATATATACACACACACACACATTGAGATGTGTGCGCGTGTGTTTATCATTAACTTTTCAGTAACACACGGTAACAAAATTGTCGCGTTAAAGATAAACATGACGGTGCTCTTTTTTTGTAATACAGGCTACTTAGTGTTACTCTGCGTTTGTAATTTTTTTACGTCTTATTATTTTATCATTATTTATTATTATTAAAATGTATTCACTTGTATAGTAAAATGTATCCCACTGTACATTGATTTAAGAGCTTCTAAGTCTCAGTACAGTGGAGTTTGAGCTTGTAAATGAGTAACTTATTTGAGTATGAGTGCTCCGTCTTTGTGCCTACTGTACAACTTGTGCTTTTTGCACATGCATGGGATTAAATCGTTTGGAAAATTAGTCAATTTGTCAGTTTACTCCATCAAATTTAGAGTTTGATCTGGTCATAAGAGTTAGATCAGGTGAGCAAGAGATCAAACACTCATTGTATGCCATGCATAATCACCCACTTAAAAAAAGGTGTAAATACCCTGTTGTGAAATGTATGTTTTTGAAGTAGTATAGACTTGTACAGCTATAGATATGTAATCAGATTTAGGACACAATCAGAATAGTGTCATCAATGATTTTAAGTATATTCACAAATGAAAAAAAAAAAACTGTTTTAACATTATTACAGTACGTACATAGTGATATACTGACCATGTGGCTTAAGGTGCTTATTCCTAACTCTGAGATGAAGGAGGAGAGTTTGAGATTTGTCATGAGGTTTGAAGATGTGCATGTTGAGTGATGTGCAAAATTACACGACAGGCAGTACTGTATATTTTTAAGCAAGCAGTAGATTGTTTCTGGTTTTCCATGTTTTGGCCTATTGGTCAATTCGCAAACGAGCAGCGCATCATCTAGGGTTGTTGGAACATTTACTTAATATAGAATTTAAGCCTCCCAAAAAAAAAACCACACAAAACCATCGCTGGTAATGCTATTGCTGTCTGTTACTTGAAATAAAATAAAGTTGTTTATTTTTACAGTTTTATTTCCAATCGTTTGGCCTTTGGGACACACTTCTGGAAAAGAGATCACTGACTTTTAACAAGTCTTTACACCATAGGGCCTAGCCTTAATATTCAAATCAGTACAGGGCAGGAAAATAGTCCCAGGCAAGAGGTCTTTCTATAGCCTTTCTTTGATATCAGATTAACCAGAGGATGGAAATAAAATGACAAATTTTATTGCAATGCTGCATTTTTGCTGTTTTTCTTTCTTGCTTTCCACCTTTTTTTAAAGCAATTTCACACACATACACACAAAAAATACAAACACAGACAGAGCAAATTGCTTGGAAAACAAAACATGAACTAGCCTAAGGCATCCTGTGATATTGAGGTGGTCTATGGAGAAGTATTTCCTTCACATATTTGTGTTGGTGTGTTACAGGCTTTCAGGATACATAAGTGCATTGCACAAGTTAGGAAACTTAGACGACTCAGGACAGTTGTTTTCCAATAAACCATTTGGATAAGGGCACTAATCCATCTTATAACTGGAAAATATATCAGCATTTTAATACATTAGGCTCATTATTTTCTGACTTTTTCCTGGCTTTGTTTCCTGTACACGAAAGAAGGAATGTAAGCCTGTGGTAGAAGTGTAGTTATCTAAGGATGACACAATCCAGATAACTCTATTGCTCTCACTCTCTTTCTCTCTCTCTCTCTCATTGCTCTCTGTTTCTCTGTCCATAGACCACTATGCCTGTGGAGAGAATGCGAATGAGACCATGGCTGGAGGAACAAATAAACTCATGTAAAATACCAGGACTTAAATGGGTTAATAGGGTAGGTCCATTGCTGTTTCTTTAAAATGGAGGGAAATGTCCTTTCATCATTGTTAACTAACAATATGCTGATCAATACATACAGGAGGCCAAGTTGTCAAAAATATTTCTCCATTGGTTATAATAAGGTATAGTACAAATAAGTATTAATTGTTAAGTATAAGCTGTCAAGAAATTTTTAGCACAGCATTAGCTTTGCATTAATACAATTTGTTTATACTTTTGTTTAAATAGAAAACATACATAAATTAATTAAATTATGTTTGTCCAAATTTTATAAAAGATAAATAAATATGTTATTGGGAAGGATGAGGAATATATTCTAAATATGAAATGTAAACATTTGTATAAAAACCTTGAATGTTTCTGATATTTGTTTACCTTGAATGTATCTGATATTTGCTGAACACACACACACACAGAACAGACCATGTAATAATGTTTGATGCCATGTGTTTTATTTGGAATGCCCACACTTGTAGGAAAAGAAAATTTTTCAGATTCCATGGATGCATGCTGCACGGCATGGCTGGGATGTGGAGAAAGATGCACCTCTGTTTAGAAACTGGGCCATACACACAGGTACATGTGCAAGTAAACAGAAGGTCACAAAAACACTGTTACTCACAAGTAAAATTTCAGACTGACTGACTGACTGTGCATATTGTTATTATTTAGGCAAATACCAACCAGGCGTGGACAAACCTGACCCCAAAACATGGAAGGCAAACTTCCGCTGTGCCATGAACTCCCTGCCTGACATTGAGGAGGTGAAAGATAAAAGCATCAAAAAAGGAACAAATGCCTTTAGGGTTTACAAGATGTTGTCAGCATCAGAAAGACAGTCAAAGAGAGGTCAGTATCTGTCTCAGCCACCAACACAAGTGCACACTGATAGAGTCTGTACAGCAAATCTGTTTCCAAGAGTTTGGAAATGATCATTCCTTACCATAATTATTTTTACCGCAAGAGCTAAAATGATGTGGTATAATTTATGGAAATGTTCTTGCCTAATAGGAAAGAAGAGACCTGATAAAGACATAAAGTTAAAGGTGAGCTTCTAACATTTACCTTTATTTATTGTATCACTCAAAAACAGATCCACAGTCACCTGAACAATTGGCTAAATAATGTGGAGAATGGATTATTTTCATGTAGACATGAAATGTGTACATGAAAAAATCGTCCATTAAATATTATGTGGAATTTTCACATCATTTCAAGCACAGATTTATGATGTGCAATAAAAATGTAAATGACATGACAAGATAATTATAGATCTATAGATCAGTATCACACTGCCTATATTTCATATTTGCTCTCATACCTGTAAATCTAAAAAAAATTTAAAGGGGTTTGGTGTTCTGCTTCCAGAAATTACATTACTGTAGATATTTCACATTTCACATATACCATATGCGTATATGTTCCAGTTGTATTAATATAAAACGGGGTGGTCATTTTACTAATAATGAAGAGGATAAAAGCCATCTTTATTGTGCCTGACTAAACTCTAAGCATGTGTTTGCGCACGTGTGTGTGTCTTGTTTGTGATTCTTTTGTGTGTGTCAGGAGGAGCAGCAATGCCTTGTGTCCTCTGCCTGGGAGAGTACCAATGGCTCCACAAGAAGTGCAGCAGCACCAGCAGTCAAACAGGAAGCAGATCACACTGTCACAGAAACAGGTAAACAAACCCCCGAACACTCATGCGCACACATGTGCACACACCCACACATACACAAACAAACGCATTGCATAAACTAATATTTTTCTTCTATATTATTTGTATATCTATTGTCCTTTATACATTGGATTGACAGCTCAATCTTTATACAATAGATTTCTGCATTATTCTCCTAGTCCATATACTCTTTAACCTCTCATGATGCCATAATATATTAAAAGGGGTATTTTTTACATAATTGGGACATTCACAGCTTATCATGTTTAGATTTTGTTTTGTTAAAAAGGAGCAAAAACAACATGACTGACCACTTTATTCCTGCTCCAAACCATTAAGTTTGTTATTTTAGGCTTGTTTTCAGTAGCGTGACTCACCGTTTGGTTTCAAGATTCCCAGCAGATTCCCAAACACAAAAACATGATTTTTTGCTTTTTCCATGTTTTTTTTTCACACAGTGTCTTTAAATAATTTTATTCTGTAACTGTTATATTTTGTCATCCTGTCACATTTATATTTAAATGTATTTTTATTTTAATATATATTTTATATTATATATTTTTCATATATATTTTTTTCAAAAGTAATCTGGTGTCATGACTATGTTTTAAACCTTGGTTTGTACACAGCCTGTATAAGTCTGCTATTTGCATAAAGGGCGTGCTTTGCAAATCTGCTTCAAATCTTTTGCTTTTGGTCATCAAAGAATTTAGCTGTACACTTTTATGTGTTCAGTTTCAGTGTTCTTTATACTGCAACTCGTTTATTTTTAGCCACTATTTTTATTAATGTTTTGCTATCAGAACAGCTGTGCTTCCCATCAGATAGGCCTGCAGGGTCAGAGTCCAAGTTAAAGAAAGCAGAATCATTAGAGCAGAATCTGTGTCTGTTTGCCTTCACCACACCATTTACAAGGAAATGCCAATTTAATTATTCAGCCATCCGTCCATTAACTCTTATAAACCCAAAGGAAACTGTCTGCATCAGCTACCACACATACTTCCAAGGCAGTCCTTTCACTCCCCTAAGTACACAAATACAAATACGCACAAATGTGCATCATCAGTTCCCTCTTGCCTGTTCTTCATATTTACTCTCTCTTCCTTGTTTCTCTTCCACAGAAGCTGGTAGCCGCAGCCCCTCAGAAGACCATCTGATTATCCCGGAAGTATGTCAGACCATTGAGGTGGTGACAGAGAATGAGGAGCAGGCTGTGAGCTCCAGCCACTCCTATCCGCTCCAGATCTCTCCAATGTCCTCATACGGAGGTTTTACACACTCTCTCTTTTGTGTCTCTCTGTGTTGATTAGACTAGTGCTGGAGTAAAGCTTATTTAAGTCATTACTCAATTTCTCTCTCATGTTCTCTCATTCATATGATTCTTGAGCTTTTTACATGCGTACAGTGGCAATAATAATAATTATCATCATCAAGTAATAATGTAGCAGTACTACCTCTATTACTATTATTGTTACTCATGATAACACATTTAAGGTTACACATTTAACAGTACAAAGGCCAAATGAGGCCTGTGTATACCGAGCCTTACATTTCTCCCTGCTCTGCAGATTTATTCACTGCCCATAATAGTTAACGTCTATCTAGCTGTACTCTAACCAAGGTCACTGCTCATTTGTTTATTGTTGCCAACCCTAGAGCAGGGAGAGTTAATTTATAATCCTTTCTCAACATGTCACACTTATTTTGGTTGCTTTCCCATTGCTGAAGTAACTTACTAAAGTTATTCATTCCTAAACATAAATATTACTGGCAGTTGTCTCGGCTGTACTGTAGTTTATGTTTATTGCAGAGATAAAGCTATGGTGAATTCAGTACAAACATATCAATTAGACAGGCGTTTGTTTCCAATGAAGTTCTGATCTGATCTGAAAAAAAAAAAACACACACACACACAAAGGTTAAAAGGTGGAGTTTGTGCACTGAGTCGCTCATTCACTTGCACTTCTAGCTGCACTGTCCATTATTACTTCAAACAGGTTTTTTTATCTGCTTAGTGCCACACCCAAACGAGTTCTGGGTGTCAAACACACCTTAACTGACATTACAAAACATGCAAAAAGCTTTCTATATTTACTTTATTTAATGATGGGGCTGACATAATTTTTGCCTGCCAGCTATAGGTTATCTATATACAATACTCCCCCCCCCCTCAAGATACTAAAGATAGTTAGGTCACAAAAAAAATGTGTTTACTATATCTTGGACCTTTGTTTTAGCCATAAGAGCAATTGCTTGAGAGATGTTGTTGGCTTATTTTCAGCAGAACATGACTAAGCATATCTCCATACCTGGTGTGTAAATTTTTAAACACTTTCTGTGTAAGTAAACAAGGAAGTGCTCTTGTTGTTCGCTTGTGCCTCTTTGGCTGCAGCAACCTGTCTTTCAGGAAAACCTTGAGTAATCAGTCTCTATTCTCTCTCCTTTTCTCTGTTTGTACACAGAGAGTGACACGGACAGTGTGCAGAGTGAAGAAGACTCCAAAGAGGTTTGTGCAAAACTAGTACATCATAAAGAAAAACAGATTGCTAATATGTGGTGTTTTTTGTCCCAGGAATGTAGTAGTGGCATTAATCCAATCAAAAACAAGCTAGATTGATGGGAATAGTTTAGCAACCAAGTAAATATAGCACTGCCTCTTTAACATGACGTCAAAGCATTGCCCAGAATCTGCTCCCTCCCTGATGTCTGCTTCCTGTAATGCTTGCAGGCACGTGTTTGTGTCTTTAGCGCCAACACTGAAAAACACTGATATAACACTGCACTGCATGGAGCTTTTCCAGAATCAATATGAACAAAAATGCATATCAGTCATTGTAGCATATTTCAGTCCTCATTTTTGCCAGGATTTGTAGATCATTTTGTTGTTATAGTAAAACTGTACCAAGTAACTCCAATGAGCTCTGATGATTCTAAGCAGCAATGTAAAATTGGCTGCTGTGTTCATTTTCATTAAGAGGGATGTAGATTTACACAGTTCCCTTTATAGAGTTTAGGAAGTTAGACCACACAGTGGAGTTTCGGGAATGTCTCCAGAGAGCAGCGTGTTCAGGCTGTGGCTCAACCTGTATTTTCAGTTCCTGTCATGCAAAGCTGAAATGTAAAAAGAAAAAGGGACGCAGTGTGACAACAACTTAGCAAGTTTAGAAACATCTAAGAATGTTTAAAAAAAAAATTCTAAAGTAACCCGCTCTAAAGTACAGTTTATTTCTTTACGAATTGCAAAGAAAACTTTTGTTGTTTGGACAAAACACACCAAAACCATAACTTTTAACCACACTATTGACTGGTTTGCCTGACGTAAACCTGTAAGGTTGTAAGTGTTTAATTTGAACGGAGTGTTTTTGGCAGATGTAAGGTTTGCAATCTACAGCCTTAGGTTTCAAGTTATTTTGTGTCAGGTATCGGTTTTACTGTAAAGCCGAAAGTGGTGTAATTTCCCTTTTGTGGTACAGACACTCAATAAGAAGTAGAGTGAAGCTGAATGGAGTTATCGGTCTTATAGTCATTTTCAGGGATGATTTACAAGCATTCAGGAAGCAGGTGTAGTTGTGCAGTTAACTGCAGGCTGGAGATAGCGACGTGGTGACAATGACATTACAGCAAAGAACAAGTAAAGCTGTAAATAATATTGAAAGAGTTAAATGGGAGTTGGACTTGTGTTTATTTTTTTACTCAATTTCCAAATTTAAACGCAAGTTTATTGCTTCATATACTGCTCTGAAAAGTCCCAGTGAGTAAACGTGTGGGCTCAAAATAGAGTAACATGTAGCATATAGAGTTTGCATGTATTTATGTGTGAATGGATGTTTGTACATCTCTGCATGTGTGCTCTGTGTGTGTGTGCGTGTGTGTGCAAGGATGGACAGGCGGTAGTGTGGAGTTTCTCTGCATTCCAGTGCTCTGATGAATCATGCAGAGCTTCAACGTGGCAAAAAGAGTAGTGAAATCTCAAGTACAGGCTTCAACAAGTTTTTAGTATAAAGGGAGTTGTTGGTAATTAACTTGGCTGTAGTGGTTGGTAATTGTGTTAAGAATTAATGACTGAATTTGCCATAAATGTAGTTGGTTTACCATAAGGTTCACTGTTGCAGGGGCTTAAGTACTGTAAAGGAACCTAGCTATTGTATGTGTAATGGTTTTGTTTTGTAAAGTGACTTGGTGATTTATTGTTGGTTAAAATCTCCAGACTCCAGAGCTCCAAACTCTTGAGTACAGATGCCATTCACTTTTATCAGAAAAAACACAGCTCTCCTCAGATGAGGAAACGGCAATAAATTTCAGCAAAAAGTTTTATTACAGCTTTTTGCCATTGTCTGTGTCTTTGATTTATTGATATTGAAAAAACTACATGGATGAACAATGGATCAAAATAACAATATTTTTTTGGATCCATGTTATGAACTTGTATTAATTTCTCTTCCACAGCACATGCGAAACCTTGTGTGGGGCTCTAATCCTGTGGAAGCAAAGCCAGTTCTGGACAGCTCAGCAATACGGACGTCTTTACCCAGTATGTCCACTTTCATCACTCAGTCAAAGCCCAACTTCAGGATTACAACTGTCCAGGACACTTCGCCCGCTCCCTTTCATAGTCCCTATAACAGCGGAGGGTCATGGAACCTTTTGCCCACGCCTCACCCTCCATCTCAACCTCCAGCAGCGTCCGGCACACCCCCTATCCATGAAAAACGGGCCAGCGTCATCATGAAAACCTCAGACGTATCAAAGTCTGTAAAGAGTTATTGAGGAAAATCACTAGTTCTTGATCTGGGCTTTACTGAAGGCTGTTCAGAACTTGAACATGGAGCAAAGAACCTAAGCAACATTCTGTTGCCTCCTATTAATGATCTCACAGCTAGCAAAACTGATGAAGATTATAAAGATGATTGTGTCTGGCTAGCTCTTATTTGCCACGAGTGAGACAAGGCATGATAAAATGCAGGATTCAGTGCAGGGCCAGGTCTTAAATTCAGGGAGTAGTGTAGTGCAGTGCCAGACGTCAACACTGCCATTGTGCCATTGCTTCCGGCCCGTTATGGAAGTGTAAATATAGGAGAGTCATAATGTCTAATCTGTGGCATTAGCTTTAGCACCTTACAGAAAAGCACTGAATGAGACTATCTGTGGCCTTCTTTTTTTGTCTTTATAGCACCATGACTGTGGACACACACATCTCTGAAAGGATTTGTTCGTTTGTGTTATACGTCCACCAAAGAAAGCACTTTTAAAGACCGCGTTTTTGTATCTCAAAATCTGACATAGTCCCATATATTGTTGTGTCTTAAGGGATTTTTATAAAAGGATTTTTATTTTTTCGCCCAGTATATTAAATTTTGATTATTGGATGTTGTTGTGGTAGAGAAAAATGGCACTTATGTTTTTGAAAGGATTTTTTATTTTTTTTTTGCTTTCTACTGTATGTGTGAACATAAATGTACATATAAACACGTAATTATACAGTGCTGTGATAAAGCTTTTGCCCCTGAAATGGTTTTCTGCATTTTTGCATACTTTAGAGGCTAAAATAATAAATTTTCTTAAGAAAAAAATTTATGAGGAATAGAGCAGTAAGCATTCTAAAAATATCGGGAAGATAAGTGTTTATATTGCTGTGAAAACTCCTCAACTTAGCCTCCAAGCAGCTATGCAATCCCTTTACACGAATAGCACTGATCAGTACTCAATATGTCACCTCCAGACACTGGAGTTGCACATGGAGTTGGTCAGCACAGTTGGCTTTATGCAACCTCTTAAGACTTCTTGGGTGACGTCAAGGACAGGGAATATGTAAAGTGCACACGGGTTTCATCACCGGTGAAGTCAGGCTGTGACACATGCTGGAAAAAAACAAACACAAACCTGGAAGCTAGCTTCAGGTGTTTTTATTACCTCTCTAGATTGTCCCTTAAACCACTTCCTTATAATGCAGACCCATGCCAAAAAGCATCCTCAATCTGCTACAACCAGAAAGACCAAATGTAAATGTTCTGCAACACACAATGTCCTCTATAGAACTTAGTAACATCATCTTTGTTTAGCTGCTCTGGTTGTCAGGTCACTGGTTTAGGTCTGGGCTGAACATGTATATATATTTGTGGACCACTTGATAAATGATAAATATATGAACACTTAAGGTGTTCTGTAATTTTGTGGATGTTTTTTGCAACGCAGGCACTCAGCTTTACTGTCCCAAAATCCTCCTAACATGCCTCTGACAGAGAGAGCCAATTGAGCCACACCTTTTGATTATTTACACTCTTAAGTAAACATAAGCATCCTGTATGCCTCATAGTCTAATATAATTCCCATACAATCCAAACATTTCATTATGTAGCACACCAAAAAGATAAGTTTCAAGGTGTCAAAAACAATAAAATATAAACCAGATTCATTGTAGAAATGCAGAAAATTAAACAGGGTGCAAAAACTTTTTTCATAAAACTGCCCTTGTCTGTGACTGTATATGGAAGTGTGTTCATTTAACCAAATGTGTCTCTATACACATTTATGGGCTTCTCAATCCTGTGGATCATTGAATACCTAATTATATGATAAAATAATGTTATGTAAAGTAAGAATTTCTTGATAATAAATATTTAAAAAACACCTTCTGGATTTGAATGATGTTAGTTCCAAAAACAAAAATTTCTGTTAGATTTAGATATACTATACTATATTGCCACAACTTTGTAGACATCTTACCATCACACCTACTGTACATGTGCTTGTTAACCGTCCAAAAGTGACCCCCCACCCCCACCCCTTTACTCCCACACTCTTCTGGGAAGTCTTTCCACTGCATTTTTTCAACATGGATGTGGGGATTTGCTCTTTCAGCCACAAAAGCAATAGTGTGGTCAGGCACCGTTGTCAGTGTGGGGAGGCCTGGTGCACAGTCTGCATTGCAAGTCATCCCAAACATGTTCTGTGGTGTTGAGGTCAGGGCTTTGTGCAGGCCACTCGAGTTCTTTTATTTCAACCTTGAAAAAGAAAACGTCATTATGGACCTCTTTTTCACAGGAGAATTATCAACATGTTTGGGCCTCTTATTTGAAATGATGGGAAATGCTACAGTATACAGGGACATCCTGCACAATTGTGTGATTGCCATATGTTTGGTCCAGCATTGTTGGTTTCATAATGGAATCATCCTATTAGCATACTGTTTCTGCCAGCATTGCTATATGAGAAGACTTGGGCACACATTTTCAAATAAATTATCACCGTAATTAATTTGCAGACACAGGATTTCTGTGTATTTTGGGGTATAAGTTCATATATAATATTTTATATGGTTATATATATGGTTATATATATGCCATGATATAAATCCTGATTTACATCCTGATAAATATTTTTTTCTTTAGCCTGATTTTCTTTAGGGGGGGGAAGTAAACCCCCTCTGTCTGCATGAGCTAACAGATGCCCGTGAGTGTCTAGGGTTACTGCGATTGAGTGCAAGTCTCAGTCTCAGTGTCTTACACTATAAGGCTCAAGAACACACGCCCCTAACACCCAGATATGGTTTAGTATGTGTTTTACTGTATGACATCCAAATGTTCCAGTACGACAGTGTTCCTATGCACAAAACAAGCTGATGATGGTGTGGAAGACCTTCAGTAACCTGCCCAGAGCCGCCCTGACCTCATCCCTGCTGACCACTTTTGGGATGAATTCAATTACAGACTGCGCATCGCCTTCTCATCTGATGTCAGTGCCTGCTTTCACTAATGCACTTGTGGCTGCATGAGCACAAATCCTCACAGCAGTAATCTAAATTCTTGTGGAAGCCTCTGGCAAAAGCGGAGCTTATTACAGCAGCAAAGGAAGACTAATATTGAAATGCGATTTTTTAAACAAATCCAAGTTGGTATGATGATCGGGTGTCCATAAACTTATGGCCCTATCATTTAAGTATTTATAAGGTGATGTAGCTTGGTACTAGGAATTAGTAGCAGTACTTGTTTATAAGTTAGCATGTTGTGGTTTGATGTAAAAATCCCCAAAAGACTTCCTTTAAACCATAAATCCCACATCTTTCAATACTCCCTCTGACAGGATCTTCGTCATCAACCATGGTGAAGTGTTTAACAGCTTTTTAGAATATAGTATGTATTCTAACTAATTAAATTCCACAAATAAGAATATGTTAACAAGATGACTTTTTATACTTTATACTGGTTTGCTCCCTAGCACCACTCCACAGCCACCTGAAAAGTAAGAAGGCCTTCTTTAAGTGGGTTGAATGGCTGTTGAAACTGTAAGAGCACAAAAGACCGGTATGTATGTATGTATGTATGTATGTATCTATGTATTATTAAATGCTAGGACAGGGTTGAAGAAAAGATTAATGCAGGGATATGGATAAATGTAATGATAAAACAAACAAGATTAACATCTGTGGCCTCGTAAACCTCACCTTAGGGAAATGCAATAACATTTTATGGTTATGATAAGCGACGAAGTTAGCAGTTACTTTTGATAGCTGTGTTCTGTGTGAAACTGGGACACATTTTAAGGCACCATCTCATTTCCTGGTGCAGTTTCGCATCTCAGTCAAAGAGAAACTGTTTAACAGCTCGTGTGCTTTTGCAGCTGTGACTGAAATCTGTGAAATCTTGATGGCTTGACATTTTAAAAAGTATTTTCATAGGCATAATTTATGCGCTGTGCGTATTTTTAGATATTCCAGTTTTTACTATACACTCCCTTTGTTGCAGAGCTAACAAGATTCCTTAGTGTCTTCTATATATAATGGCACGTTCATTGTCCTGTATAGTCTAGATCTGTGTGTGTTAGCATTTCAGAGGTAGTGACAGACACTAATGTAATATGATCCGACTGGGTGTGTGTGGTGTTGGTGATGGTGGAGGGAGCGGGGAGAGAGGGGGGGTATTTTGGTGTGTAGGGAGAAAGGAAAGCAGTGGCCTGCTCCTCGCCTTTTGGTTTCGGTTGCTGTTTTCGAGCTGTCAATTCATTAACTCAGGTCCATGCACAGATCACCAGGCCAACCACATGTCAGTTAATTACTTAACCGATGAGTAAATACAAAGTTCATTATGAATGTGGTTTACTTGCTCCTCCTAGTCCACCACCTTCTTCTTCTTCTTCTTCTTCTTCTTCTCACCCCTTATTTCTTTTACTGTTGTACTGTAGACTGTTTTATTAGATATGAACAAACAGTATGTTTTATTAGTCAGTATTACAATCATTAGGTTGTCTTTGTCGTTCATTTTAAAATGATAAGTCGATAAACTAATGCTTAAGATTATGATTATGATTATTATAGTATCTGTATTCAGCTTCTCATTTATTTAATTGCACCATCTAGTGGAAGGAAAGAGTCAAAGTACACAGGGATCGATGCCAAGGAAAGGTGCTTACAAGGGCAAGCTTTGAAAATTTGAATGGAAAACTACTAATAAATGCAAAAATTGATTAGTTTAAACATTTTAAATTTGAAAAGTCATACATACAGAATTTTCAGTTTCCGTAAGCATGAGTACTTATCTAGTTTGTTTATGTGACCTCATTAACACCGTCTTTAACAACTTAATCTGTCATGTTGTCTGAATTGCCGGGCAAAGGTACTCCACTGTACATTTAGTAAACTCTAAATGAGGAATCCCACCGTCTTAAAACTTCATGTGTGAAACTAGGAAATAATTAACCTTCCGTTAACTAACCATAATAATTATGGTATAATACATTAACATTATAATCGAAGACACTGGTGGAAATAATATCTATATTAAAAGACACTGTCAAGGGGCAAATTTATTGTTTGTCTTTTCTTTTTTTTTTTTTTTTATGAAAAAAGGTAGACGTAAAACTAAAGAAATCTGCCTTTTCAAACAAGAAACACCTGACCAGTATGTAATATTAGCTTGTCTCCATTAACAAAAGCCAGATTTTTATTGAGGTCATGCTCTGCCTAAAAGCACATGAAGGTATTTGAAAATGCTTGGGTGACTCTGAAAATTAAAATGTAAAAGAAGAAGCAAGCTTGTTGGCAATCGGTAAGACTTTTGTGGAAAATTGGAATTTAAATAAGATGTGTAATACTGAAGCTGAAATTTTGTGCTGAAATATCTTTTATATTCCATCCATCCATCTAGGAACCGCTGTAGTCCACCTAAGGGCTGTGAAGGCCAATGGTGACCATCATGTTCATTCACATTTTTATGACCATGGTAGGACCTCCAGTTAACATTCATATGCTCATTTACACACAAGGTGCAAATCTGGGAACGCCAGTTAGCTTAATCTGCATGTCTTTGGACTGTGAGAGGAAATCACAGTACCTGAAAGGTACCTGCAGGAAACCCATCAAACATGGGGAGAACATGCAAACTCCATGCACACAGGCGTGCAAAGCAACAGTGCTACCCACTAAGCCACCATGTCAAAGTCCTCTCAGGAGGTATGGCCTAGCACTGTCACCTCGCACCTCCATGGTTTGAGTTCAACTTTCACCCTGGTCTGGGTACGTGGAGTTTGTAACAATGGGCAGAAAATGATTAGAATTTGTTGTAAATGATTGAATTTTGCACCAAAACATGGCTTTCAATAAAACATCTCGTATGGGAAGAAAGGTTAAAGAATAAACCTTTAATATGGCAGGCCGTGATTATGTTTTTGAGGCTAAACTTCTTTGACACCGCTCTCCAGACTGGGATTTGGCTAATAATAGTGTGTTTAAGATTGTGTTCATTAATTTAAAGTTTAAAAGGTTAAAGACAAGAGGAAACTTGTGCAAAACAACAAAATAACACAAATAACCGAACAAATATGAAAACCAACGCAAAACGAGGGAAAACTAGTTATACAGAGAAACTAAGATGAGGAGGAAAGACATGTAAGCACATGAAAACAGGAAAACACACGAGGAAGAAATTAAAACTATGAGAAAGAGTTCCCTCTGGTGGTCTGAAGGGGAATTGTCGGTACTGGATCAGAGGTACTTTAACTAATCTTTTAAGGATGAAAAAACCTTTTTGTAATAGTGATCAAAATAATATGAATGTAAGCATTTGATTGCTTAACAAATCTAACTATGAGTTAACTATACAATGTAAAAAAAAAGTCACCTTCTACCCCATGATAACTGACCCTGAGTCACATTTACATTTTATTAGACTGCAGGAACAATGCAAAAAATATTTTAAAAAGCGGCATCTAAATAAAAACAATATGATTTCAGCACTGCCTTCAACCAACTGCTGGCAAATCCAGACCTACATTCATCACTTTCATACCCCAGCTAAAAATCCCCAGCTTAGTCATTATGCAAAATACAGGCTAAACTGGTAAACTAAAAGGAAAAAGTTGTTTCTAATTTTATTTATTTGCTTGCTTTCTTGCTTTTTTTATTCTTTTTTTTTTTACAGCAGTAGTCAACAAAAACACTACCTGGGCCAAAGAAGAAGACGAAATTAATACTTAGGTCAATACACACTTACAGTATTTCAGGGGGATTATTGGTCTTCACCAAGCAAAGAAAACAACTAAGGAGTTTTGAAATTCCTGTAATTGGGTTAAAACCTGGAAAATATGGAAGGATACTGCTGAACCATCAACTTCATGGAAGAAATTTGAATCATGAATGGGGATCATTTAAACCCATGGTGAAGTTGCATTACAGAAACACTGACAATAAAAATCACAACTAGTATTTAATAATAAAAATTGAAGCACATGCATAATGAGAGAAGAATGCCCAGGGTTGGGATTAAGCAGCTGCGTGGCCATAAGAGAACCACTTGTTAGTGAGGCTGATCTAAAAAGACTTCAATTTGCTATTGGACTTTGGAGCAATGAAAAAAGTACATGTGTTCTGATGAATTCAGATTAACCCACTGTACAAGCCACAGGAAGCAGTGTAATGACCTGGAGTTGCTTCAGTTGTTAAGCTGATGACCAGAACATACTCTACCATCCCCTGATGAAACAGGCATATTGCAGAACATATTTCACACATGAACCGGCCACCACGCTGCTTGCTGTAAGCAACACTAAAGACAGCTGAGCATAATCTTAATTGATCAGAGCTCTTTTTCTTTATTTTTTGCAAGGCAGTGTATCATGCTTTAGTTGCAGTCATCTTGTCTTATTTTTGATAATTTGTGTTGAGTGGAGCAGCATGTTTGATAATTTGGGATACTTTAATAATGATTAAATTATAAATATATTTATATGATTTGATCTACACCATATGGCCAAAAGTATGTGGACAACTATCCGACACACTTGTGTGGGTTTGTTGTATGTAACTAAATATGAATCCACCCTTATAACCAAGAAAAGATAAAATTGCAGCCCAAAGCTGATTACATGCTTTAATTGTATTATTTTAATATTTGATTACAATATTCAATAAAAAATCTGACATAATAAGTAACCCAGTAAATACTAGGTTAATTTAATGTAACCTATTCCAAACAATAACCGTAAAGACATATATCAGCATACAATTATAAAACTGTAATGTAGCATTAACATATTAAAGACTCCTACTGCTCAAAGGTCTGACCTGCAAGCAAAGGCCTTTCCGATTTACTTGTCAGATGTATGTTTTTAAAAGCGTCTAATATACTTTAACTCTAATTAACATTATTCATTACAGCTATGTAAGATGCTATGTTTTAATAAGCTCTGCTGAACACTTCAAAGAGAAGCATGATGGAACATTACCGGATTTTTCCTCATCTGTCCTTATTGTGCTTAACAATGAATTCTGTGTGAAGAATACTGTGAGAACTGGAAGTTACTTTACCAGGAATTTGTAGCCAAAAGGAGAATGTGAAAGAAAGTTATCCCCTTATATTTTTTCTGGATTCATAAGACAAGATAGCACAAGGAATGTAGGAACCTCATTTGTAGACACAGACTATAAAAACCTAGTTTTTTTGCTCTTTGAATACATAATTTCAGTTTTTTTTTCAGAGAAAGGAAATAATAAGCTCACTAGACAAGTGTTTCTAGTGTCACTAGACAACTCCAGGCTACCTGGGCATACCAGAAAGACAGTGGGCACATGCATTTAAAGGGGACATACCAATACTATTATGACTTAATTTTAGAAAATGGGGAATTTTATTTTTAGATCTGCAAAAATCCCCAAATGCTGGAAAAAAAAGCATCACACTTAATGTCACTCAATATGATGCCACAGAAAGTTATTAACCAGTTTTCAGCATAAGTTTGAGGCATTATCACGTCTGACCCATTTGAGATATCAAAAATCCCTTTGCAATCTCGAGATCACACAGGCCTGGTTTTGTGGCGATCATATCAATTCCCTAGAAGGAGTATATCAAGATGCGTTTTGGCAAAGACACAAAATAATTGACTTCCTGTTGAGTTGAGCCCATGACATGCAATGTGAAAGTTGTTCAGCTCAATCTGCTCTAAATGTGTAGTGGGCTTTGTGTGCATATAATGCAAGTGTGTCTGAGCTAGGCAGCAAAATCTCGTGAGACTCTCAGAGATTCTCAGGCATTGTAATAGCAGAAGATTCCATAATTTCTGCCAGTTTTCGAGCCTGTCAAGACCCCCAAAAAGCCCAAAGAGTTGGTGGGAAAAAATAATCCTTAGGAAAACATCAGGGCCCTTCACACACTATGGACATAGGGCTGATGTCATAGTGCTTGGGCCCTAAAAACAAGAGGGCCCTTCACACACTATGACGAGATAGGGCTGATGTCATAGTGCTTGGGCCCTAATTATACGCTCTATATACTCACTTTATATATACTCTATAAATTCATATACCTGTAAGACGGGGTATAATCTCGTTTCACCGTCCCATGGAGCATTCTGCAGTCAGTCCTTGCTCCTTTCTCGGTGTACATTTTGTCCTCGTTCACTTGTCACTCTGCACTTTGTCCTTGCTCACCTCGACTTCGCACTCAGCCCGCTCAGGCTCAATCTGCTCCACACTCACTCTCACACTCGCACACACACACACTCACACACACACTGAGTCCCAGAGAAGCGCCATGCCGAGTCTCATCCGCTCGTGCGCTTTAGTCGTCGCGGTTCTCCTTGTATCTGGATGCCGCTGTGAGGAAAAACTTCTGGTCTTTCTCATCGACGGTTTCCGTTATGACTACATCGACGATCTACAAAACCTGCCGGGGTTTAGAGAAATTGTGTACAACGGAGTCAAAGTGGATTACATGACTCCAGACTTTCCGAGTCTGTCCTACCCCAATTATTACTCCCTCATGACCGGTGAGATATCTCTATTTCATCAACAAACAAGCTATGTGTGTGTGTGTGTGTGTGTGTGTGTGTTTGTCTTTGTGTCTGTATTGTTAAATGTGTCTGATTGTTTCATTTCATTCATTTTTTCCCCTGACTGTATCTTTTTCCTGTTCTTGGAACTAAAACTTTTCAACGTGCCTCTTGGTATTAAATACCATAGAGAAGATTTATGCATCTGTATCTCTATCACATGCCCCACTCACATGCACATATTGGTAATCATATATCCACTTGCAGGTCAGAATCCTGACCATAGTTTTGGTTGTGAGATATGATCAAGTGATCTTTCGAACAAGCCTGTGTCCTTCCTGTTTTACAATGACCCAAAGTCATCTCCTGTTGTAATGTAGCCATACGTCTCAACATCTGTTTTGTATGCAGAGGTGTTTTCTTTATTTTCCACAGTTGCAAAAAGTTACTACAGTGTTCTTATCATCTTTCTGGCCATTTTCTTCTGGACACCTCTCAACGACCAGGTGCTTCCGCTTACAGAGCTGCCTTTCTCTGGCTGTCCCGTCCCCCCCATAATACAAAATATTATTATTATTATTATTATTATTATTATTATTATTATTATTCATAATAATAATCAATTATTAACAATTTAATAATGAATGTGTACAGGTGTTTCTAATAAAGTGGCGACTGCAGAGTGTATGTGTACACATCGCATTTAAACAGAAAATGTTGACAAGGGAAAGTTAATGCCAATTAGTGTTGGCCTTTGCCACTGTTCAGCTGATGAAAAATTGATAAAAGATGTATAGTGATAAAAAAAAATAGTCTGCAGCTATTCCTTTGGTGTCATTAAGACGATACTGTATGGCATACCCTACTGTATGCTTCCTGGTTATAAGAGAAACATTTGACAGAAAATAGAAGTGGAAAGTAGAAAATACTATATAGCCCAAAAAATAGTAATAATAAAAACTGCCACTCATCTAATTCTGTATGGGCTTTTGCTTTTGCTTGCTTTTTAAAGATTTTTATATAGGGTTTGTGGATCAGGCATAATCTAGTACAAACAAGTACAGAGAAGTCAGCATTATAAAAGTGCTTGTAAAAGATTTTTTTGTTGTTGTTGTTATGACGTACAAATTATTATTTCAGTAAAGTGCGCTTTCTGGGCTAAATGGTACTATTGGCTGTAAGAACTTGGCACAGCTAATGGCTTTAAGTCTTATCCTTCAACAGACATACTTCCCACAGGCTGTTGTTGTACCTTGAGTCAAATTTGAGACTAGTGCTTTAAAATATCATAACAACTAAGACATTCTAGTACAGTGTAGTGTAGAATATAATTGTTTGCTTTTTAATTTGAAATCTTGGGAAGATTATACTACATGGGATGAAATAAACAGTAAATCTTTTTACGTTTTAAAAATAAGACTTTTATGTCTTTTGCTGTTAGTCTGTCCTGTTATAAATACTGTCATATTAGCCTGTTATAAACTTTGATACTAGATCGGGTACTGGAGATAGACTATTAATAGTGCAAACTCTTCCAGCTATAGATAGCTCTCTGCTAATGTTTAACTAAATATAACACCATACAGTGTGTTCTTGAGAGGGTAGATACCAATGTTTCTAACGTGAAAACCCAAGATGCCGTATTATATTTGTCATTTTTTCTTTTTTGTTACGAAAGTGGTTTTCAGCTAGAGCATTATATTGATTATGGTAAAATTACAGCTGCAGGAACAGTGAAGCTGATTGTAGGTTTCTAACTGTACATATTGTATATTGGCTAGAAAGAGCACCAGATCTTGACGACTTGGTTAATGATGGTCCATTCTTTATCTTTCATCCTGTAAATGATTTGGGTTACTTGATGGGTCACTTGCTTAAAAGCCTTTTTACATTAGAAAGTCTTTCTACTTTAGATAGCCTTCTTTCTCTGTCCCTCCACAGAACAAGCTTCACTAAACCTTAACACAGACAGAGCCACTACAGCTGTGTAGTGATGATTTGCTGATGGTGGTTGTTTTGCTTAGGTTTATGCATTCCCCCTCTCAGCCTGGGCTAGCGTCTGTCCGCAATAATCACAGTCAGGCAAAGAAACTGAACAATGAAGTAAAGCCTAACTATGGGGAAATCTTGCTGGTACCACTAGTAGTGGAACAGACTACTACATTAGGCAACTGTCATTTTTGTTAATGATACCCAAAGAAAAGAGAAGAAGAAATGGTCATAAACCACTTTCTTCCTTACGTGTCTGTATATAGTAGTTATAGACTCGATTATTCTATAAAGAAATGCAAGGTGAAATCACTGCTCAGTATTGTATGGACTTATTTTCAGTTAGTGCAACACTCCTAGAAACCTGTTTTTAACTTTTGTATTATTATTTATTTATTTTATTAAACTCTATCTATCTGAGATCTACTGTAACTTTCTGTCTGACTATTTGGTTTAGAACTTATACAGTACATAACCAGTTTTGAAACAGACTGCACACAGGTATACGGCCTCTGCAATATTGCAAACTATGCATGGTTTGTCAAACACAGTGATTGTTAGATGCATTTAGCATTTCAGTAGTTTTGAAAAAGTGAATTTGGTATTGATCTGGGTTGGTTTATGATCAGAGGTTGCTTTAGTTAGACCCAGACCTGGTCAGGTCTATGCTCAGCATCATTCTGCAGCAATAAAATGAAGTCAGCTGATAAACTGAATGTACTGAATGACCAGATCATTCCCTCAAAGGAGTTTTTCTTCCCTGATGACACGGGCATATTTCAGGACTCAAACTGTGAAAGTGTGATTTTGGGAGCATGAGTAATAATTTTCACACCTGAGCTGTCCACCACATTGCATGCTGCAATCAAAGCTAAAGGTGGTCGAATGAAAGCTCAGAGTTTGTGACTTGTTTTTGCTGGGCAGTGCAATATAAGATCGTTAGGAAAGCATAGTGATGCAGCAAGCAACATTTGCACCCCACAGTCCTATAGCTCCAGGCTACCAGTTCTATGTCTGTGTGGAGTTCCACATGATCTCTATTACCACATGATCTAAGTTTAGCATTTCATTTTCTTACACAACACCCTGGTGGATTAAACTGTGTAGATGTTAGAGTACATGGTGGCATGGGTTGGACCTGGTACTGAAGATGAATGAATAAAGTAATGCAGTGATTGGAAAATGAAATAATTTTTATTTCACCTCATGAGTTAACTGGTCAAATATTTAAACATGTTCACCTGATCAACTTGACTCAATTGCTGGTCTCATTCACACAATAATCCATTTTGGTCACTTCTGAAACATTTCTTTGATGTATTGGACCAGGTCGCCATTGTGAAGTGCACCAAATGACAGGGAATTATATGTGGGATCAGGCCTCGTCAGAGGAATTCCTAATTGGAGCCAATGCAGGCAGCCGCTTACCGATGTGGTGGGATGGTTCCGAACCCCTCTGGGTAACTCTGCAAAAGCAGGGCAAGAGAGTCTACATGTACTACTGGCCAGGTGAGTGATGGTTGTGTATATGTGTGTGTTTTTTGCTTTTAAATTTCCAGTTGCCTAGTCAGAAAAAATACTAGACAAGAGATTAAACATTAATTTAGTGTAGTAAAAAACTGTATAGCATGACATTGATCCAAAAATGATTAATGATTCATTTTCTGTGAACATTCCCTACAAAATATATGTATATATTAATTTAAGTTATACATAAATACTCACTTGAAAGTAAACAAAACTGGGACTGTATCACATGGTATTTTATAGATGTGCCATTTGTATTGTAAGTGATTAATATTAGGAATTGATGTAAAATGTTTTGGGCAATCTCACCGCAAATTATATTTTTATCTAACAAAATGTTGAAATATTTACAAAACAGGTTGTGAAGTGCAGATTCTTGGCATAAAGCCCACATTCTGTGAGAAATATGTTGACAGTCCTTCTCCCAAGAATCTAAGTGATGCCATAGAGAATGGTCTTAATGTGCTACAGTAAGTAATAGATCTCTCTAGCCAAGCATGAAACACCACCAGACCATCACTATAAGCATAATTTAAGTCATAATCAAACAATTTTTTATTATACTGTATATGCCATATATTAGAAATACAAGGCAATACAGTGGAATACCGTGTACTGTAAAAACATGCTCGGCTGACTAAATTTCTTAGTATTAAGCCACTTTGGGGAAACACAGTCGTAAATGATAATTCTGAGGTCTATAATGCTTATTCTATTACATCATAATCTATTAGTAATCACTGTTGATTGTGCTTAAATAAAAATGTATTTTTTCCCATGAGGAACGATGTGGCAGATATGGTAGCTGTGTATTATGAGAACATCGATGTCCAGGGGCATCACTTTGGTCCTGGGTCAGAACAACTGCGGTCTGCTGTCCACTCACTGGACTTGGCGTTCCAGACTTTAAACCAAAAGATCAAGGTCTGTTCAAGACATTTAAAAGTATAGTAAAGCAAGGGTGTAAATTTGCCTGTGATGTCATATATTTGTGCATATACACATGTGCAGAGCAATTATTTCGATTGCAATTGTGTGTTTCAGGAAAAAGACTTGGAAGATGAATTGAATGTGATCATATTCTCCGACCATGGCATGACTGACATCAGCTGGAAGGATAGAATTATTGAACTAGACACTTACATAAATATGTCAAATATCTTAAAGATGATGGACAGAGGTCCAGTTGTCAGTCTGTGGCCTAAACCAACAATGTTTGAAGAGGTAAACTTACTGTAGTAGTTTACAATCCAAGCAAGTGTGATTAGATATCTTCTTAATCTTTACTGTTAGATACTGTACTGTTTGCTCATGCATGCTCTCTAACAAACTGTGATCCTAAGGTCATGTGACACTTCATGCCATTTATCCAATAATGTGATTCCTCAGGTTTGATTTATGGGATAACTTTAGTTTTGTATTGTTTTATTAATTGCGAGTAATTGTGCATACTATAGTCTAATGAGTTGACTAGAATACTTTGTGTAGGACTATGAATATAATCCTAATTAAGTCCATTTTGGTTTCAGTTTTTAATTCATCAAATATATAAATGTTCAAGGATTGAATACAGTATTAATGTTATTGAGGTTTTTGTTAATTAAAATGCAGTGTACAGTGTGCTATGATAAATGTTATAGATTTTACTGGCAATATAGGACATACAATGTATACAGAACACATTTTCCATAATTTTTCAGGTATATAGAAAACTGCAGGCGGCCAAAAATATGAAGGTGTATCAGACACAAGAGGTCCCAGATCGCTTTCACTATAAGCGCGGAAAATTTGTCTCACCATTAACACTTGTTGCAGACCCTGGTTGGTTCATCACTCAGGTTAGTCTCCGGTTTAACTGACATAAAATGAATTGTTGGTGATTTAAAATATAATGCATTCAATTGTCTAAGACATTGTTGGTTTAGTTAGTTGGCTTCTTTAGTTGTTTCCACATTGTTCAAAGCAAAATTTGGTAACTGGTAGAGGAAATAATAGCACATAACTAAATGGAGGCCATTTGAAGCTTCTTAAAGCTCTTAAAAATCTTTTTTTGCTGAAAAAAAATTTTGGTTATATTTTATTAATCTCTTTTGCTGGTAGTTTTAGTCCGAATTTTACATTAGATTTTGATGTTGATGGGCTACAGCAATTTTATTTCAAAATTAACCCAGCATGTTTTGTTTTTTTGTTCATTTGTGACGTAATGAATTTTAAATGTCACTGATGTTGCACAAGTTATTTTCATGCTGATTTTGTAAATTAGAATGACTTTGATAAAAATTATTGGGATGATTTTGAAACAATCCAAACACAGTGCTGAGAAAACACTCCAACAATAGCATACTGCTGAGGCGAATAAATGTACATATATTACTTTTTAAAGCAAAGAAAAAAGCGCTGTGAAGCAGAGCGATCATTGGTTAACATCAGTTTCTTTCAGTTCCATTTGTATTCAAGTCTATATCTTTGTCTCTGCCACTTAGGGTGGTGTCATTAGTTATTGACATTAGATTGATATAATTAGATATAATTAGACCAAAATCACTGCTTGTTCTTTGGTTCTTGCTGCTGCTATCATTAACATTTGGGAGCCATGATTCACTTCATGTTAATATTTTCATAATAAAATTAAGTAGAGAGATAATGCTGGAGAGAGAGAGAGAGATAACGAGATACAAGTGCTGTTTTCTTCTTCCAGGATTTCTGAACAGTGCTATGAACTTAAGAGACAATGTTGTCCAACAAACCTTTTTTTTCTGTTCAAATTTATGAAATATTTGAAAAATTTGAAGGGTATATTTTTTTTATTTCTTGTGACATTTGTTGAGGAAAACTTTAATGTGTTTTATCTGAGCAGAGTCCAACCACAATCAAAAAAAAAAGAACATCAAGGTCTATAATAAGATTTTTTTTTTTAATCCAATGATTTCTGTACAAACCAAACCTCTTTTACTGCTGAGAATTACCAAACCTAGCATACTAGTCTCTCCCAATTCTGCTTGCAGAACCGCGCTTCACTGCCTTACTGGCAGAATGATACAGGAGAGCCTCGGGGCTGGCAGAATGGTTGGCACGGCTATGACAACGAGTTCCTGGACATGAGGGGCTTTCTACTGGCTCAGGGACCAGGTAAATACCACGTACAACAACATACACCTGTATTTTTTATTAGAAGTGGGTGATGTGACAAAAAATACATACACTAAAAATACTAAACATTATCCCAGTATTCATGCAGCTTAATATTATGGTGTTGCTGCGATTTAAACTGTGATATTGATTTATTTTTTTATAACAGCTAGGCCTGGGAATTATTGTCATGCCATGCTGCATTATAGGATTTTTTTTTTTTTTTATTGTTTTGGAAAAATTAGTCTTATTCTGTCACACACTGTGAGAGTATATCTAGATGATTTGATAAAACAAAAAAAAAGCGCATGGCAATTATTTTAACACATTCTATGATTTTAAAAATAATGAGTAATTGCAAAAGTCCATATTGCGAGAGCTTGTCATTCTTAAAAGCAAATCAGAGAAGCAACTCCATAGTAGCTCCTTGGTGAGAAACTCTAGTGGGACACCGAACAGCTTTATAAGGATAAGTAGTCTTATTTATACATTGAATAAATTCAAACTAATTATTAAAAAAAAACATCAAGCTGGGCTACTGTATCTATCTGACAAACCATCCCATGTCATAACATCACATTCCCTGAAGTCTAATAGTAACCAGCATTCTATCCTAATACGTAGCTTTATTTATATTGTAAAGCTTCCAATAAACAGAAAGGGTATTTGGTGTTAGATCTGTTGAACAGTCTAGAGAAAGCTGTTCCTTTAACTTTAACAGCTTAACAGTTAACGGTTTAACCGTTCTTAAAAAGGAGGGCTTTGAGCTTTTTTAGGCTTTTTTTTTTAGTCTTGCCATCAACATTAAGAGAATAACGAAAGAAAATTATGATGGATATGGTAAATAATAATTGTAATTACATTTATGGCTATTTCACTTTAACTTTAAATTGTATTACATAATATAGGCTCAGAATGCATATAAAAGCATTTTATATTTGATTTCGAAAAGTTGGGATCAGATATTACTCAATTTAAAGTATACTGAGCTGATTTAACAGTGTCTTAAATATATACACAGAGGCGGCATGGTGGCTTAGTCATTAGCACTGTCGCCTTGCACCTCCAGGGTCCGGGTTCGATTCCCACCTCTCTGTCGAGTTTGCATGTTCTCCCTGTGCTTGATGGGTTTCCTCTGGGTGCTCTGGTTTCCTCCTACATTCCAAGAACACAGTTGTGTACAAGCCACTCAAATTCTTCCATAACAGTCTTGGAAAACGAAAAATTTGGGCCATTTAGTCAAGGGTAATTGTAAAATAAATTAAATAATTTAATTATTTGGCTGTGCTTCTGGGGATCGATAAAGTCATAAGATCATGAATGGCGATCACGTAAACACTTGGTGAAGTTGCATTGTAAAAAAAAAAAATCAAGAGTGAAAAACACATTTATGTTAAATAGTAAAAGCAAGAGCATTTCCATACACACCCTATGTGATGAGAGCTCACATGTTTGGGACTAAACAGCTGTGTGGTCATACGAAAGCTACTTGTTAGTGAGGCTAATCAGAAAAAATGCCTCATCTATTTAATACTAGGGAGCATAAAGATTGGAATTTGGAGCAATGCAAAAATGTTATGTGGTCTGGACGGGTCAGTGTAAAAAGAGAAGAAGAAGAGAAGAGAAAGCACCCATCATGCATAGCACCCACTATACAAGCCTCTGGAGGCAGTGTTACAGTATGATGTGAGGTTGCTTCAGTTGGTCAGGTCTAGACTCAGCAATGTTATGTGAATGTTATGTAAAGTGTAATGTACTGAATAACCAGGTTATCACTTCTATTGAGTTTTTCTTCCTTGATGGCATGGACATATTCCAGGGCTTAAATTCGGAAGAGAGTGCTTCAGGGAGCATAAAGGAATCATTTTAAACAGGCCATGAACCAGCCACTACATTGTGTGTGGTAATTAAATATAAAAGTGATTGAATGAAAATTTATAGTGTGTGACTTTTTTTGGCCAGACAGTGTGTGTGTATGTATGAACTTGTGGATATTTATAGGTTTTTGTCATACCACCCATTTTTCTTTTGCACTTAAATCCAATCTGATACTTGTACTGTAAGTACTATATATTAATATTCAGTCTCATCTCTCCATGTTAGCCTTCAAGAAGAATTTCCAAGCAGGGCCGATCAGATCAGTGGATGTGTATAATTTAATGTGCAACACACTTGCCATCCAGCCTCTTCCCAACAATGGCTCCTGGTCTCGAGTTGAGTTTATGCTGATAGCCTCTGCTAGTGCTGTACAGCCTGTGCTGATTTACAGCTGTGTTCTGGCACTCCTGGTGATGCTACACTCTGTAAGGCATTAGAAAGCACACGCATCAACACATCTTTCCTGTTCAGAGCTGCACTAGGGCTTTAATCAGTGCTGTTTAAAGGCCATTTGATGGACAACTGATGATTTCTGAATGACATATCTTAATTCTCGGCAACTCTCAGCACATACAAAGTGAATTAAAGCAAATTTAGGATTAGGTGCTTGATTTTCATTATTAAAAAAAACAAACACTTTTATGAATTTTATGACTTGCTTCACTATGATATTGACATACTTTTAATTCTATTACACTAATTTACCATACTGTATGTTCAATGTTGTTAAAGGTTTTGTATCCATTTTCCCTTTTCTATTCTATTTTCCTCAAACACCAAGTTTCTGTACTCTACCTAATGTAAAGCACAAATGTATGCTGTTGTAAGTGAAAATCTTTTTTCTCATCATCACCATTCAGAAGAAGGTTGCATGTGTCAGTTTTAGTAATCATGTTGTTTTTGAAATAAAAGACATTTGTGTCCTATTTTATCATTAACACTGTGTTGTTGGTGTTTTTTTCCTGTCCCTTTTTTATTTGTAATTAACCTGAGGTTATAAAACAAATTCATAATTTCAATAAGTTAAGATGATATTTATTCCAGTGGTCACATTTTACATTTTGCTTAACTGGGATTTGAAGCCATGGTTTGCCTCAAATGACAAAGTGTTACCAAGTCATTGGGGAAGTCCTTGGTCTTGTTCCTCCTTGTGGCATATCCAGATTGGAAACAGTTTGGAATCAGTTTTTCATGTACTCTGAACAGAAGAAAAAAAAAAGATATCAGATTGGATTTTTGCAAATCGGACCTGGACCAAATCCAATTCAGATCACAGTCCTAAGACTGTATGCTCCATCTGATTAAATCTGATTTTTAAATCTTATTTCAAACTGTCTATTACTTCACTTACAACCTGATGTGGAAGTACACGTCCATGATTGACATGGAGCCATGGTAAAAACTGTTTACTTTCTGGATTACTTTATCAGTTATCCATCTGCAATAGCTAGAGGATTTTTTTTTTATATTAAAAAATTTAGTACCACCCACCATTCAAGTCACCTAGTCAAATATGTTTGTTCGCAGGACTAACATTGGATTAAAAGAAGTTTCCCAGCTAAGTCTTATTCCACGCTGTACACAATATCATAGAGAAGCTCAATCTTTTAATTTGATAGCATTTTTACCATTAGGTAGTAGTTAGCACTGTCGCCTCACACCTCCAGTGTCCGGATTTGATTCCCGTCTCTGTGTGCATGGAGTTTGCATGTTCTCCCCATGATTGGTGGGTTTCCTTCGGGTTCTCCAGTTTCCTCCCACAGTCCAAAAACTTGCAGATTATGCTAATTGGCGTTTCCAAATGTGAATGAGTGTGTGAGTGTGTGTATGTGTGTGTGACCTTCGTTGGATTGGCAACCTGTCCAGGGTGTACCTCGTCTCATGTCCTAAGTCTCCTGGGATAGGCTGCACACCCCGTGACCCTGAATACAGGAAAAAGCGCTATAGACAATGAGTAAGAGTGAGAGAGAGTGCTACCATTACTACAGAGGGTCTGAATCGTTTTAATAAGAAAGGACAAAAAACAAATTTTTCTACAGCAAGAAAAAAGAAAATTATGTTCCAACAAATCCACTAATAGTATAAAGCTATCATCTGTAATTAGATCAGAATGGTCAATAACATCCAAGATGAGTCAAATGCTATTAAAAATAGAAATGTCTAGCTTTCAGGAATGTGGACTGATTTTCCTCAATGATGCTATCTAAAACATTTAGCAAGAATCTTATAATCATTTTAAATAAAGGAATTTGGCACCAGTTATCTAAGTGAAGAATGTTTTTTTTCTAGATTTAGGAATTAAGAGTAATGAGGCCTTGAGTAAGTGTTGGAGAAAGAGTGGCTTTATCGAAAACCTATCCATCTCTTGAGACCTGTTCAAGTTGAGATGTTTTATCGACTTGGAAATTTTGTTATGTAAAAGAGCTAGCTCAGAACAGACACTGTCTCCTTCATCAATTTTATTATAATCACATACTAAATCGAGACATTATCATGTGATGAGAAGTACAGTTAATTGTAAAGAAGGAGCAGAACAAGCATCCTCACATACTGTAGATTTCCATTAATCTTACGTTTATGTATAGTATTAGAGCTCTGTCCTCCGTTCTCCAACCATCCTTTTCTGAACCTAATGAAGGCCCTTTTTGCTCTGGCCCTATACATTTAATCTAATTCGTCCTACAACACAGAAAATTCTTCTTTCTTTTGAACAGACAGTTTGTCTATTGGTATTTGAACAAGAGCAGGTTTGAGATTATACTGTCTTCTGTATCTCTTTTCCCCCATTATTTAGGTCACTATGACATTTTCTTCAATATTATCCAGGAGTTCCCAATTCAAGCTGAATTAATGGTGCTTATTAGCGTTGTCCCAATATTGATGTACCTGTATGAGAGACATGTTTACAATTAATATAGTCATATTTTAAAATGGAGCTATTAGGTTTCTAAAAGTTGGCTTTGTTACAGGGTCCTGGAGCATAATTGCATTATGTTCAGTGAGCGGGGTAGGCAAGATGTAAGTAGATGATGTTTCAACCAATTACAGTACTTTGACATTTGCCAAAAGTCAATATGAGACAGACAGGATTGTTACTTATTTTGCCATGTGTACGCTTTGAGAGAGGGAAAATCTTACTTTGAAATGTCTACAAGGTCAAATCATTCCATTAAAGATTTTACATATTCTTTCGTGTCTTTTGAGGGAGAGGCAGGCCATCTATCAAGCGAGCGGTATAAAGCAATATTGATGTCGCCTCCTATTAATATTAAAGCATCTGGGTTCTTACACAGCCAATGCAGCATTCGTTCTTCTATGTGGTTAATAAGATGGATATTGCTACTATTATATTCATTAAATGACAAGTTTTGAGTTCAATTACTGTACCATACTTAATTGGTGGCCTTCTAGATCATGTTTAATTTTTAAGACTAATTCAGTAAACCTATTTTGAAATGTACTCACACCCCCAGCATGCTCTGAACCATGTGACATCCATAGATTGTGAGCCCATTGTGTGCGAGTTTCTTGAAAAACAAAAATTTCCATTTAATACTATACTGTATACTATGCATTAAAAAAAACTAAATAAAAGAAAGCAATGAAAACACAGTTAGCCTTCTTATGAACCGTGAGCTAGGGTTGAGTGCCAGGAGATACATATATACAGTACAGACCAAAAGTTTGGACACACCTTCTTATTCAAAGAGGTTGAATTTGTTTTATGGCAAGAAAAAAACAGCTAAGTAAAGGAAAACGAGTGGCCATCATTACTTTAAGAAATGAAGGTCAGTCAGTACGAAAAAATTGGGAAAACTTTGAAAGTGTCTCCAAGTGCTAAAGTCACTAAAACCATCAAGCGCTACAAAGAAACTGGCTCACATGCGGACCGCCCCAGGAAACGAAGACCAAGAGTCACCTCTGCTGCGGAGGATAAGTTCATCTGARTCACCAGCCTCAGAAATCGCAGGTTAACAGCAGCTCAGATCAGAGAGCAGGTCAATGCCACACAGAGTTCTAGCTCTAGGATCATGAACTCACACCGCAGTGCATTCTGTCAAATTCACCATGTTGGATGCTATACATTTTGTTTTGCAGTAACCAGCCCATAATTATTCAGTGTGCATAAAGACTAGTTGCTCTGTCTTCTCTCATATTAATTGCCTTTGTATTAAATTTGTTAGTAAAATGTTACAAATGTGAGGCAGGGGACTGCTTCAGTTCTATAAGATGGGAAAGCAGATGGCTAAGTGTAATGAATAAAATCAATCGCAATACAAAATGCTACAGAAGACACGAAAGATAATTCCTAATTCTATAAATATACTATAATGTGCTTTAGAGTTTCAGGCATATTTCATCTGTTTTGTGTTTAATTGTTTATAATAATGAATACAATAAATAAATAAATAAATAAATAAATAAGACAAGGTTAAAGCCATTAAACACTCTGTTTAGATGGGCAAAAGTCAATTGTATGCAGCCATGTCATCACCTTATGAGTATAATATCAGGTAAGTCATAAAACAAGGTAGTATAACATTTATTACCCATGATGCAATTTTTTTATTTAGTTCTAAAGGTTTTTAAAAATGTATGTGTGTTGTTTCAAATGTCTAAATAAACCTTAAGAGTAAGGTAAAGGCAAAAGGTTTTCTGGTTCACCAAGCCACAATCTTACTATCACATTTTTTTTTTTATTCATAGCAAAAAGTGTGGAGGGGGAAACTGTTTATAGTGGGACTGGTAGCTGGGTACCCAGGACTGCCACTTCATAGCATTGTACTATTCCATTATTGTTTAAATGTAAATAATATTAAACTACCTATTACCTCAACTGCACTCATTATCAGTGGTTAAACATATTTATCAAAAAAGCATAAAACCAATCAATAAAACCATTAATAGGATCAATGTGACAAGGTCCTTCATTGTGTTATCACTGTGTTATGTTCTATAGTTACAAAGTTGAGTGGAAAAAGTTCTTTGAAGGTCATATGTTGTATTGAAAAGCATGACGTTTTGTATATTTAGCCAATGCAACATAGTGACATAGCTTTCAGGAGGTTAAAGTTGGTGAACTGCTTCACATCCAGGTGTTGCTGCAAAAACAATGTTGGCGTTATAAATCATTACCTTTGAGGGTAAAACTGGCCTGTTAGAGTAGGGCGGTTTTTGCATAAATTTTAAAATACTATTATTGACCTATAAAGCATTAAATGGTCTCATGCCGCAGTACCTGAGTGACCTGCTAGCGTTTTAAGTTCTGCCATGTCTGCCAAGTTCTAAAAGCATTCAGGCGTCTTGTTGGTATCTTATATTATGAAAACTACAACAGGAACCAAACGCTATTTCTTACAAAGTTATGGATCAGCTTTCCAATTAATGTTCGGAACTCAGACACAGTCTCAGTGTTTAAATCTAGGTAAAAGCATTTAAAAAAATTATGTTTGTATTGAGCCAAGCCTTTTGTGCATAGGTTTGTCATAGATAATGGTACAGATCTGGGGGACACATGGAAGTAGTTTTAAGCTGTACTGGTATGTTTGGATGCTGTCTTCTGGCTCTTCCTTTTAGTTACGCTGTCATACAGTAGTTAGTCCTACTGGAGTCTGTGCTTGCACTCTGCACAAAATATACATTGATCTTATATGTTATCAGACTGTGAGTATACCTAACTGTTTTCTCTCACTCTCTCTCTCTCTCTCTCTCTCTCTCTCTCTATACACATGGCACTCCTAAGTTGCCAGGTCTGGACCTGTATGATGCATCCTGGTGCCCTGCTCCTGATTTAAATTCTTGCCGCATTGCACTTTCAGGCTCGCTGCTGAGAATGGGCTTGTATGGTCTGCTTGGGATGTGTTTGCTCTTGGACTTGCATAATGCAGGCAGTTTTTCTCTAATGGTTTGTAACTACAATTGCTCAATAGTTAATTTAGCAAGATTCCCACAAACAGTTTTGTCCCTGAGACTCCTACAACAAAAGTGGACTTTATATTAACTTAAAAACATTTCCCAAGTTTTAGTCTAACTTTTAGTCTCATAGCACACAGTATCAATCTATCTGATCCAATTGAGGATGAGTTGCCTGTTGTTCCTCTCAAGGTTTCTTTGTCATTTTTCAATCTTTCAATACTTTAATTCTGTTAAGTTGTTTTGCGACAATGTCCGTCGTTAAAAGTGTTACATAAATAAACAGAACTGAATTAAGGATAGGTTGTAAGAGTTTAGGTGTTGTTCCCACTGAGAAATATGGTAAAACATGCTTGGAAAACGGCATAGCAATATATTGGCTACAAGTCGTTATAATATACTGTACCTAGTGGTGTGCCTGATCAACCTGCTAATAAGTATGAAGTATGCATACAAACACAATGACAACTCAATGATTAGGGGCAAAAATGTTTACACATGACGTTACAGCTAAGAAACAAATATATTTTTTTAAGTTCACAATTTAAACAGCAGATGTCGCAAAAACCCATAAACTTGAAAACAGACTGTAGTATTTGCCTGTTCTTTTCAAACTGACTGTATACAATTACTTTGAACTAATTACATTTCTTATTTATTTAAGAAAAGAGACACTAAAGGAGCCGTGTTACGCAAAATTCACTTTTTAGACATTTTAGACATTCAGAGAGTGCCTCCGATTGTCATGAATGCACAAAACATGAGTAAAAAACATTCCCTGCTGTTTGTCTTTTTTTAAAAGCAAATCAGATTTTGCCCTGTGGTGACCTCATATACCATGAGATCCTCCCATGGCTCAATGTTCATCTCTACTCTGATCTGCCCAACTCTGCCATTCTCTGGGTGTTACTTTACTGTAAATAAGGTTCACTTGCCGGTGAGCAGTGAGCAGATAATAAAATTTTAAGAAAAGCTGTGTTAGTGATTAGCAGCCAACAGCTTATGTCTAACCTAGACTTCTCCTATATTAATTATGCTTTCATTTTTATATTGCTAAATATTGAGGATGCCCTCATGAATTTACGCTCTTACATATATTTTCCCCTTCCATCTTTCCGTCTTACTTTGTTTGACAGAAATGCTGGAGGGAAAAGCCACTGCAACTAGTAGCTGGGGTTTGGGCATTGGCTGGGAATCTAACCAGGGCATGTTAAATGGTTGAAATGGTTGACACATGTTGGATACTTCTAAAACATTTTCAATATTTATAAAGGTAGTGTCTAGTAGACCAGCTGAACATTCATTAAAAGAACATATTATAGTTGAGTCCCACCTCCTCCCACAGTCCAAAAACATGCAGATTAGGCTAACTGACATTCCCAAATTTCCCAGAGTGTGTGTGCATGTGTGCTGTGCGATGGATTGGCACCCTAGTCAGGGTGTACCCTGCCTTGTGCCCAAAGTCTCCTGGGATAGGCTCAAGGCCCTTCACAACCCTGTACAGCATAAACAGTATAGAAGATGAATGAATGAATGAATGAATGAATTATAGACGATATTGTACCACAATCAATATTTTATTTCATGTTACTCGTAATACATACATATTATGTATATACTGTATACATACATTTGTCAGTCTGCTGTCTGCTTTCAGTGTTTGCTTTTCCTTAAACTAAATGGAAGCTGTGGCCAGTAGGGATTGCGTCTTACCAGGTAGGCACCATGTTACTGAACTGAATGATCAGTGGTGTGCAGATTTTCTTAATACTCCATGCCATGTCCTTGTTGGCTTGACAGCAGCACACGAATATTAAATTATTTTTCACACATCCCAGGAATGAAATACTAAGAAGTGTGAAAATTTTCTGTTACTTTCTGGTTGTCATTTAGAAACACACACTCTCTCTCTGGGCTCTGTTTCACTCACATGCATGCGATTGATCATTAAATTCATGCATGATGGTGCTTTATACAGCGAAACTGAATTGTTTTTACTTATAAGCGCTAAACTGACTTTTCCTGCATAGACTAAGCCTGCAAATGTACAGTGCCTTTAGAAAGGATTCATGCCGCAGTGATTATGGATTTTGGGGGGACACTATAGAACTAGAAATATGAGCACACATGCCCACTAAACATCCCAATACAAAACCATGGACATGTGGTGTCTGTCACCAGGAAGTTGGCTGCAGATCGTTTGGGTGCTGTGGGATGAAGGGTGCGCCCAGTGTGTGACAAGGTGTGGTACACTGGGTGTCCTGGTGCCTTTCTTATGTTAGCTTAAGGATCTGACGAGATGGGCTTGGAATCTTGGAGGTGGTGTTGATGTTATGGCTGATTGGTACATATATATATATAAGTATAGGTATATATAAAGTACCTACTATGAGATGTAAAGATTTCATAGGTGCAAAGAAGCTCTGTTTTTCTCTCTCTGTAGGTTTGAGGACTTCATCTAAATTATACAGATGAAGTCATTGTGAAACAGAAATCATACAGACCCGGAATGTATGTATTCAATACCTGGAATATTTCCCCTGGGTATAAATCTTTCGCCATTTCCATTATTTCATAAATAAAAATTTAAATAATAAATGAAATTAATCCCCAAAATGTATATTCCCTAAAATAACACGTAAAATAAACCCTAAATAAAATTCTCTTTTTTCCCCATGCGTGATTTGTCCCGATTTAGTTTCACAAACGCTACAACCCGAACCGTTTTCTTCCGCATGCTTATTTGACTACATGAAACGCCACTAACTGACAGATCCATTAGGCGGGGTGCGCAGTTTTACTCTGTTCGCTGATTGGTTCACACGGGTCACGTGAACCATGGAGACGCGTTTCCTCTGCCGAAAGGCTGTTGTGACGAAAACCATCGTAACCTAAACAAACGCTGTTCGGATTGTGATATGATTTTGGAATTCTTCCCTGTCAGCTGTGGATTTATTCATACCTGACTTCACATATCCGGGATGCGATGGTTTGATCGTTTTTCCCTCTGGGTGTTATGCTTTTCATTTGCCGGGTTGGAAACTTGAGCGCTCGCGCACAGATATGTGAATTAATGTCATTATAATTAGCCGTTAGCTCCGTAAACACCGGTGTCCTAATTAGCTAAGCAAAGTTAATAGTTGTCTGTTTGGTGTTTTGTGTTAATTCGACTTGTTCGTTGTAAATATTTTAGCTTCGTGCTCTGCTTGGACTACTTCAGGTTATTTAGCTTTGCACATTCTCCGTACTTAGACCATATAAATGCATCAGCTGGCGTTTTAAACCCGACCTTATTGAGCTAGTGTATGGTCTTTGTAGCTAACCCGTGTTCACACACACACATACACACATACACAAACACAGACACGGAGAGAAGCAAAATGTATAGCTGTACATTTTCTGTGGGTTTCAGGCGTTGAGTAGCGGTCCAGCCTGTACGTAGCACCTTGATCCACCAAAGCAAGTACAAAGTGGCTAATGAATGAAAGCCGGGCGAACTCGAGGGGCATAAAGTCTGTCCTGTTAACGCCTGTGAGGCCATGTCATTTCCAGCAGCATGCATGTTAATGGCAGCAACAGCAGCAGCACTGGAGATGCCCCCATGCCCAGCCCCTCATGCCGCCTCCTGCCCGCGCTCACACTGGGCATCGCTGCGGCCGCGCTGCTCTTTCAGTCCGGCTATGGAGGAGTTACTGTAACCTCGTTTTTCCTCAAGAGCTTCATTTACATCTCTTTCGCCCTGTTCTGCTTCCTGCTGGGCAGTTTGGGCTCGATCGTCAGGAAAAGTCCACCCAAAAACATCCCAATTGATCCCTCCAAGAGGCAGTCACACAAACTGCTGGATTTATTCAACAGATTGATGGTAAGCAGATGCACATCAGTATCTAATCACTCTGTAATTTTATTCACTCACTCACTAATTTTCAGCAATCATAGTTAGGGTCACTGTGGATTCTAGAACAGGTTGTGAGCCACTTGGATAGAATAACTAGTCGTCTATGAGCATCATGCATAACCACTTCTACACTTAGAGGCAAATTAGTGCATCTACGAATAACTTCTATTGGCATCTAAGTTTTGCAGGAAGAAAATGGAAGAGCTCAGAGAAAACAGAAACAAGCACAGGTAATTTGGTAATCCTAGCTCAGGATACAAGGCAGCAATACCTGCTGTGCCACCCAGCCTGGCATCTAAACTCATTGGTCCTTTCATTTTGAAAACCCTAGGTATATTTTAAAGATATTTATTCACTCATTCTCTATTGTGTTTTGTCATGCACAGTCTGAGACCAGTTCTTTGCTCTGTGTGAGTGCATCTGGAATAACAACGACTTATTTTACTTATACTTAGTAACCTAGTAACCCAGTATCAATGACAGAAACTTCAAAGGACATTTGTAAGTCGCTCTGAATTAGAGTGTCTGCCAAATGCCTAAGTGTAAATAACACTGTTTTTCGGATAGCGCTGCTGAGCTGAGAAAAGTCAACGAAACCTAAATATCCAGCTAGTAATAGACACTGGAGTCAGTGAAAATGTACAGTTCATTGTTGAAGATGTCTGACACACTCATTCTAGTACAGCACTTGCTAAGTTGCCACTACCATGTCAGTGTCATTATGTGTACTGAGACAGATCAACTTTTCAAATGATATCCAGTAGCTCTTAAACCATCCATTTCCACATGTAGATGGGGGAAAGAGGTACCGAGACATTAGTACAGATGAGCTCTAGTTAGTAATCGCATACCTATGAAAATTTTATATTAGTTTTGCATAATAAAAGAACCACTTGTCATAGTCTGTTGGCATCTTGTGATTTCTAAAAAAAAAAAATTTAAATATCTTTTCCATCACTTGAATATATTACTCCACATCGGGATGTTGTTGCATCTTTAACAATGTGGTCAAGGTGTTTGAGCGGGGACTCTGATATGTAATCAAATTAGTCACGAAATAAACTACATTAATAACAACAAATTATTGTTGTTACTGCCAGCTAACTAGCTCCTATGAATGTGTAGACAGTCTAGCCAGCACTAATGTGATACTTATAGCTGGCAAGTTAGTATGATTTGAGTCTCTTCTTTTTTTATATGAGCACATATCCCCGACTGTGGGTTGACCAAGGTTGTTTCTAATGGTAACGCTGCATTGTACTCAGACAGCTCTTTGTTCTTTTGACTCCATGCTATGGATTTGACAAGTAAGGAGCAAATAATCTACAGGGCCATCATAAGTTTTCAACTTCCTTGAGGTTTTTCACTTATTATAGTGTTCCCACCTGAAGCTGAGATAAATGGATGGATATACTTTATAGTTCGTATACTTTATAGGACTGAATGTCATAAAGCTACAAAGAATAGGCCATACTATTGTGTGGGAGTAAATATTAGTGTAGTTTGATAAATGATTTGGCAGATAAAAAAAATAATAATAAATTTTATAGGTACATTACAGGCGGCAACACTCTGGTAAACGTTCAAGCGTTTTTTCCCTGTAACTACAGTTATGGGAAACTGTATTTAGCATAATGATAATAGCATCAGCCCACTATCATTCTGTGATCATGTGTTTGATTCCAGGTGATGCCACAGCCATCCTTAGCTGGGAGCCTAGAGAGATCGGGGTGGAGCAGTGGCACGCTTGTACTTCCATATCGATTATAACGACACTAGCCAATCACATGAGCTCAAGCTCATTATTTCCTGTAGATTATAAAGAAACTAAACCCAATAGAATAACCTATGCTTGACTAAAGTGCAAAAATGTTCCATTCGTTAACTATCATCAAGGAGCTCTCACAAATGCAGAAATGCTTATCTGAAATGTGACGGTCCTACTATACTCATTTGTTATAACAAGTCGCACATGGAACAAAGCTGTGTCAGTGTATAACAAATTAAAACTCTGCCCCAAACATATTTAAATAAACACCAGACGTCAGTCACTTTGTATTTGGCCAATCATGGCTATTCATTAGTAAACAGTGAGGGCAGGCATTCCTTTATAAATATAAAAAATTCTGCAATTTCCTAGAATCATCCTGAATGTGTGCAGCCGTGCTAAATAGTTGTTCACTGTCAGCCCACATGCATGGGGCGGTAAGTTAAACCTGGGCTGCCTAGGCCAGAGCTGGGAACTCTTTTTCATTTCTCTCTTCATTATTATTTTTGTGCTAATGTTTTTGGGCTTTTTACTCTCTACAGAGTAAGACTGGGACTTTTTGGTGGCTTCTCCTTCAGGTGGTTGGGGGATGGTTGACTGGACTTTTATGCTCAAATTATTTACGGTGTGTTGTTCTTAAGTGGAAAAAAGTGTTTGTTGTGTTCAAGCCTTTGGCACACGTTCCCTCACATGGTTTTGCTTTAGAAAAAACTTATATTTAAAATTTGACATGCTTTATTTGACTTGGTAATATTCCCAGACTGTCGACAACATGTTGATGCGGTTGATCAGTAAAGATGAAGTAATTACCATCTAATTTTGATCGTCGGCCAATCGATTGGAACACCGTTAACCACACAGGAGGACTGCTTGTTTATTGTAAATGCAGTTTGTTTTGCAATGGTAGTAATTCCAGGTTTCTGCTTTCAGTTAATCTTTTTTGTTTTTCCCTGATTTTCTCCCTAATTTAGTCGTGTGTCCAATTCCTCCCCATCACTAAGGGGCTCCCACACATTAAGGCTACTACTACCACTCAGCCGGGAGGGCCTAAGACTATTACGTGTTTCCTCCAAACCATGTGACTCCAGCCGACCGCCTCTTTTCGAACTGCTCGCTCTCGCACCATTGGGGGCGGTGTAACACACTTGGAGGACAGCGCTATCCTCTCCTTCCGCTTGCGTGAGCTCACAGACGCCCCTGATTGGCTGTAGAGCCGTGATTAATGTGGGAGCTCTAAGTACCTCTCATCCCTCCCCTCTGAGAGAGCTCGGCCAATCCGCTCTCTCTAGACCTCCGGCTGTGAGAGGTTACAGCATCACCCGGGAATCGAACTAGTGATCTCCGGATGATAGGGCGAGCACTTTACCACTGCACCACTCGTAGGCCCAGTGAATTTTTTCTGCCATGTATCTTTCATAAGTTGTGTGTTGAATCACGTATGTCTGTGTTTGTATTCTACAGGGACGGTTTTCAGTACCGATTCTAGATTCTGCACAAACCAGACGAGTAGTGGTGTCGCACAATGTGGACAAAGCCCTGAAAGAGGGTGAGTAAACATATTATAATGACAGGAATGCAAACAACTCTAATAATGTTAGTCAGTTTGTTTGTAAAATGTCTGGCACTGAAGTGGTACTACCAGGAAAATTCCATCAGCAAATTTCTAATTAAACGATTAATTACCCTGAACATTTCATTTGATTTGAAGATTTGATTACACTGAACAAATATCCTTGAAGCAGAGGTCATGTGAACCATATCTGATGTGCAGTGTCATTCTTCCTTCTGAAGTATAAACTCGAGCTGTTCTGTCATTACAGAGAGAGTGTTAAACACTTACCTGTCACATGGGAGATTGTGTCCATAGACCTTTAATGTTTGGAAAGGTATTGGGAATTATACCATCTGTCTATTGTTCTATGAGCTTCACATTTGATGACTTTGTCTCTATAGCAAGTGTTTTTACTCGCCTGCAGGAGCAAGACTCGCATTAGTCCTGAGTCATTACTCAAACTTGCACACTATGATGGTGCAGGTGCCAGATAGAGCAGTCCTTTTGGAGTGCCATACTACCTCACTGTCCTTGTGTAACTGGTGTATGACAAAATGCACACACGTACAAATAATAAATAGAAAAGTGTGTAGATGATTGTATTCTGTCACAATGCTTTAATTAATTCAATTATCATGTAATTGCTTTAATATGTAGCATTTAACACAAACAATTATTAGGCATTATTAAAAAAAAAGGTTTATTTTTATTGAGAGATGTAGTCATTGGAAGGAATACAGTCTAACAATATTCTTGGTGAAAAGCTATTTTCTATTGATTAAATGCCATAAACCGATTAAAAGTGGATGGTTAATTATAAATGACAATGATTTCATTAAAATAAGAATAATCATAGTGATTGTCTTAGTAATTATTATTACAAATGTTGCACAAAAACAAAGAGTATGTGAATCATCACTGGCTAATGCAGACCATTCCTAGAGGTCTTGTCTTTTGCCTTTTGTCTCACCTCATCTATCATTTCTCCATTTGTGCACTGATGTATAACTCACAAAAACTCTGAGCATGTTCTGAAGTTCCCTATTTGTATTTGTGACATCTCATAAAGTCCGTATTGCTCTAAGGTCAGGCCCTGTATTATTTGAAATCAGTCATTGAGGAACACAACATTTAGGCTGGAAATTTAACAAAATTGCTTTAGATTGTTGAAAAACAGAAACGGAAAACATTTTGTTCCTGGTGCTTGAAAAAAATAAAACTAATTATGGTTTGTTTAGATAAATATAGATTTGCTTTTTCATTAGTAGCATCAAAATACTGGCTGGTTATTAAAAGTACTGGTCATTAAGAGTGTTTAAGCAGTAGTTATTCGAAATACTGGTAATTATGAGCATTACAGTACTGGTCATTAGAAGCACTAAAGCACCGGTCATTAGTAACATCAAAGTCCTGGTCATTAGAAGTACTGATCACTGGAATCAGTGGTTATTAGAAGTAGGGTTGGGTACCGAAAACTGGTGCCAGTACGGCACCAGTACCTATATAACTGGTATATACCGGACCGAAACAGAATGCGAATTTCGGTGCCACTTAAATGCCTGAACTGTCAATTAATATATTTGTTCGCTGGGGCTATGATGACACGGTTGTAATAAGCATTATATTCATCAACACACATGATCGTTAGTAAAAAACTCATACCAACCGTAACAAAAAGGAGTCCACCAATTATGATGATGACAGCAGCCTTTCCGCAGGTTAGGAGTAGGCTAATGTAATGGTAATTGCAAAATGTAAACCTTGCATTCATGCTAACAAATGGTCAAACGATTTGTAAAATACTAATGTAACATGGATTCTGTTCATAATTATGGCTTTCCAGCTAGTACTTAAACTTTTAATATATTGTTCAATTTTAAGCATAAAATTTTTTTCACCATCATTTTGTGGCTTTTGCAAAGTATCGGTTCAGGCATTGTTTTGGCACCGGTACCGGTTTAAAAGTATCGATTTGACCTCGGTATCGAAAAAACCCAAACGATACCCAACCCTAATTAGAAGTACTGGTCATTAGTAGCAAAATAATTACGATCAAGTAAATTATTAGAATTGCAATCATTATAATTATTGGTCTTTAGACAAACTCCTCATTAGAAGTACGCATTTATTTATTTAGCAGCATTTATTTACTAGACCCTTATTAGAACCTTTTAAGAGGTCTGTACTGGTCGTTAGAAGCAGTAAAGCAATGGTCATGGGAAGTACTGATCATTGGTAGCATCAATGTACTTGGAATTAAACAGTATTTAGAAGTACTTATCATTAGTACTGACACTGCTCATCAGTTGTAGTGATGCCTCTAATGCTACTAAGTAAAATTTTATTTTAAGTATATTTTAGTAATTAGAACTTTTTGGCCCTGCAGCATTGTGGTAGCTGAAACACTGAGCTTTAACTATTATTGTTCTGAGCTGGCTTACACATGCTTCATGGTAATATTTGAAAAAGAAAACACTATTGGGCATTTGTTCAAGGTTTATCACCCACAGAGCTCTGTTTAGCTGTAGAGCTAAGCAGTATGACGACTCTATGGTAGAACATGTAGACTTTGCTCCATTGCACAATCATCTCCTGTATAATAGAAAAAGAGCATCTGTGTTTATTATGCTTAATACTTTGACAGTAACTTTATTATTCATGTAGATGGGTACAATGGGTGGGCCATATGGGAAAAACTGTGTATGATTTTATAGTATGCTACCAAAGCAGCAGCCAAAATCAGTAATGTATATACAGTACAGACCAAAAGTTTGGACACACCTTCTCATTCAAAGAGTTTTCTTTATTGTGTTCTTTAGCCCAAACAAGTCTCTTCTGCTTGTTGCCTGTCCTTAGCAGTGGTTTCCTAGCAGATATTCTACCATGAAGGCCTGATTCACACAGTCTCGTCTTAACAGTTGTTCTAGAGATGTGTCTGCTGCTAGAACTCTGTGTGGCATTGACCTGCTCTCTGATCTGAGCTGCTGTTAACCTGCGATTTCTGAGGCTGGTGACTCGGACGAACTTATCCTCCGCAGCAGAGGTGATGCTTGGTCTTCCTTTCCTGGGGCGGTCCGCATGTGTGCCAGTTTCTTTGTATCGCTTGATGGTTTTTGTGACTGCACTTGGGGACACTTTTATAGCTTTATATATATAAAGCTATACGGTTAAATTAAATTAAATTAATCATCTAAATTAAATTAAATTAAATTAATCATCCATCAATAAACTGTTACTGCATAGTTAGTATAGTTAGTTACACATTTCTATTTTTTAAAAATTGTTAATTTCTATTTTTTTCAATTATGAAAACTGTTGTTTCAAATACCTAAATTTTATATCAGAAGGTCAACAGAGACAGCACAGGAAAACTTATCTTTAGTTGTAACGCTAGATGTATCCTGTTAGATGTTTGATTCCCAGGAAGAGGAAATGCACTGTACAAAGGCGATTATTAAGCATACAGTATAGCATGTTCAGCCCTGCTTCACTACTAAATGCTCCAACTTTTTTATCAAACACACCCTGCTTTACCTTGCGCATATTATATGCGAACATAAGACATTTATGCATATTTAAATTTAAAAAAAAAAAGATAACCTTTGATTGTGACAGTCACACGCACTGTTTAACAGGAAATCTGATTTTCCATGTCAGTTTTTGTAGGATTGTAAGAAAACAGAATACTGTCTCTGTATGTCAGCCTGAGAGATGTAGCAGTTTGAAATGAGGACATGGAGGAAAATTCCTGTGTGATTTGAAATGGGATGAACTGAAAAGATTTTTTATGTGAGCTGCTCTTGGGTTCTTTTCCTCTCATCAGTTCCATCACTGAAGTGAGGTGACTTCGATGAGATGTGGAAATCCAAAAGAACCCCCCCTGCCACTCACACAAAAAGATGAAACAGAAAAAAAAAAAAAATAATTTTAACAAGAACAAAAACAATTAGAACATTTCATTATTATTGTTACAAAAATATGTTGAAAAATAAAATTTTTCCAGATAGATCAGATCCTACACAACACTGAGTTTGTGATTTATCTATTCCACAAGATGAAAAGGCTTTTAATAATTCAGAACACAATTTATCTTGTACTGTATTTATTTCATGAATTGCCTCGTGCCCTTAAACACGTGTTCATACTGATGTGCTAATGGAATCCATAATTCACATTGTGCCTTTGTTCCATATAGCCTTACTGTTAAATACTATACAATGTAGATTATCTCTACAACAAAATCTGAAAAGCTCAATAAGCTGCTGGACAGGGTCCATGTTACCATCCTGCCCTAAAATAAATAGTGTTATATTGATGTAGTCATGCTTTAGACCAATTCTTCCCAACGTGGGCCTGGAGGTGCCCCTGCCCTGCATTTTTTTTTAGTGTTTTCTCCGGTCATAGAATATTGCAGTTCCAGTTTAATGGAGAAGGGAAAACACTATATTATGCAGGGCAGTTCCTCCAGGACCAGAGTACCAAGATGTGAATTTACTTTTAGAATATTTTGTGTTTATTGTAAATAATTAGGTAAAGTATTGTAATGGAAATTAAGAGCTGCTTTACCAGTGAGTCCACTTTGCCTAAACTAGTAAAGACATATTGTGTTTTGCTCTAGCAATATGTACATATACCTGTGTTTCTTGAATGAAATGAGAATTAGAATGAGTGAATTCAAGTGGTCTGAAGCACTTTCAGGTCAGCATGTTCTTTCAGTTCTTTTTAGCTTTTGCACACATGATGTTTTGCAATCTTTTAGACAGCTGATGCCATGCAGGATAGTCATATGGTGTACTGCTACCCCAGTGACACGGATTAATATTAGTGTCCAGTGTCTAACCTATTTCTAACTGGAAGATAGCGGAATTGGGAGCAAACAGTCTTTACCACAGGGTTGATATGAGCATAGTTTGGTATGTGATTGTGTCCCAGGTTTATGTCTGTCTTTTTTGTTTACCTCTGTATTTATAGTATACAGCACCAGTCCTAGGTTTTGATTTATTGTTCTACATTCTAGAACAATACTAGATATTTCAAAACTATGAGAGAACACATATGGCAATTGGTAATTAACTAACAACAACAACTATAGTCGGTTGTTTTAAGACATTCATTGCATTTGCAAGCACCATAATGAAATACTCTAATGAATACCATCCCAGGAAAGCAAGACCACAACTTGCCTCTGCTGCAGAGGAGATGTTTTATTAAGTGTTACCAGCTTCGAAAAGTACCACAGCACCTCAGATTAGGGCCGTTATGAAGGCTTTACAGAGCATAGGTAGCAGACTCATTTCAACATCAACTATTCAGAGGAGGTTATTAGGAATTATAAAATAAATATTAAAATGATTAAAAATAAATAAAAATCTGGTTTGTCCAAACTTTTGACTGGTATTGTACGTCAGACAGTAGTCTGTGTCAGTGTAGTCTCTGAGTGGCGCAGTGGTTATAGCGCTCGCCCTATCATCCTGAGATCGCTAGTTCGAATCCCGGGTGGTGCTGTAACCTCTCACAGCCAGAGGTCTAGAGAGAGCTGATTGGCCGAGCTCTCTCTAGAGGAGAGGTACTTAGAGCTCCCACATTAATCACGGCTCTACAGCCAGTCAGGGGCGTCTGTGAGCTCGCGCAACGGAGGGAGCGCTGTCCTCTGAGTGTTAGCGAGCAGTTCGAAAAGATGCGGTCGGCTGGCAACACGTAGTTCGGAGGAAACATGTGATAGTCTTCGGCCCTCCCGGCTGAGTGGTAGTAGCCTTAATGTGGGAGCCCCCTAGTGAGGGGAGGAATTGGACACATCTAAATTAGGGAGAAATCCAAAAAAATACATGTAGTGTAGTTCTCTCTCGCTCCCTCCAAATCTTCAGGCATGCCTTACAGACTTAGTTAAACAGAGTGGAAGCAATGCCAGCATGACTGAGAAGACCGCTCACATCACGGTAAATAAATAATTATTATAATAAATAATCTGTGTGCTAAGTTCTGTGCAGTGATTTAAAGTAATTTCATTTGAGTATTGCATATGAATAATGCCATCATTTAATTAAATAAATTAATAATGATGATGATTATTATTATGTCAATTTAACATAATGACACTCCTGAATTTGAGATTGGGAGAGGAACCCAGTTAAAAATCTTATTCCTGTTCATCCACCTATCCATCCATCAATTTATATTGCTCAGGGTTGCAGAGGATCTGGAATCTTTTCAGCAACATTAGGATAAGGACAATGAGGGAGGTAAAAATTATGAGAAAATGTTGAAGAGAAAGCCAATGATCCAAGAGGAATTCCATATGAACACAAAACTATACATAGGCACTAACTCAGTTTCAGGATCAATACGTTTTGAATAAAGTTTGTTAAACCTTGCTTTCTTTGTTTATTGTTTTACAACCTATGGAAATTCACTCTTGTAAATTAGAACTCAGCATTCAGTGATGTGCTTAATGAAGATTTATTTAAAATGAAGTTTGTGCTTACTTCCGACCCTGAGCAGGGAAAAACAGCAGGTCATCACAAAATGCGCTTGGATCAGCTTTTTGCAAATGTTGTAACCAGACTTAATGATTTTGAAGAAGTATACCGATATTTACTGGCTTCACAAAGTTGCAGTTGTTTTCAATTGTCATGATTCCCTTGGCTGTGGTACCAACACATAGCCATCTGTTACTTGGATCCAGTCCCTTTTGTCCTACTCGAATGGTTTCTCCAGATCCGTTTGTGCCTCTCTTACAAGGGCCATTTCTCTGCTTAATGCAGCTCTAAAACCGGAGCCAATGGGGCAGAAAACAGTCAGTGCAGCTTGTCAGTGCAAATGTCATGTAAAACAGTGTTCACTCAAGAGGCACAAAAGGTCATTTGTCCTGTTGTCCAATCTGCTTTTATGGTAATTTATTGCCACTATTGAATTACAGCTTGCATTAAAAGTGAATGCAAACTTTTTCATACATTAAATCTATGGTGGAATATGGTTGGAATTACAATAAAAGCCACATGTCTTCACTTGAAACTGTGGCACATGCCATATGTGAAAACCAGATCTGGTAAAGTTTAATTGGGCAAGGAACTGATAAATACGAGTCACTCTGTGCTTTATGTTTTACAAAAGATATATGGATAGTCAGTGCTTTATTGAGCCTATAAGGCCTGCTTACCAAATTAATTTGACTGTGAATTAAAAGGGTTCACTGAACTGATAATGATTTAGGAGCAGGCCATGACATTTACGATCTGTCTTCTCTCCCCTTTAGTGTTTGACTACAGCTATAGAGATTATATCCTGTCATGGTATGTGCCCCTGAGTCAAGATGAGGGCCAGCTTTATCAGATGCTGGCTGAAGATTTCTGGGAAATGACAAAACAGCTGAGGGCTCGTCTTTCTGAGGTGGACATGGTTAATGTAGTTTGTAACAACATGGTAAAGAGTCTCCATGCCCATTTCTGTGACCTCAAGGCCTCCAACACCAGGTATGATGTTCACCTTTAGTCGTTGGACTTAGCCAGTTGGTTTAGGTTTTTAGCATAATTTTGCATAGTTAATCTGATAGATCTTGCTTACTAATTACTTTTTTCCTAGTTTGAATTTTTTTGCAATTTATTGCTTAATTAAAGTATTTACTGAGTGTTAGTTTAAACTACTATGAATTCTAGTTGGAAATGGTGGCTCAGTGGCTATGCCTTGGCTCCAGTAATCAGAAGGTTTTGAGTTTAGATTTCAGCACTACCATGGTTGCTTCCTTGAGGAAGACATTTAACTGTTAGCTGTATTCTCTTTCAACAGATATAGAAAATTAGAAAACTGATAATGGGTTGCATCAAAAATGATACCACTTTAACTCATTTTAAAGAAGAAACACAATGTTCCGGCTTGCTGTTTACTATTTTCTTTTCAACTGATTTTACTAGGCACAACACACTCGGGTTTTAATAATCTCCATAATTTCTAAGGAATAAAATGTTTTGGGTTGTTCTGGGCTTAGTCATATCGTCTGAGTTTACTTCAGCACATACACACACCCACCTCAGAAGACTGCAATTAGTAGAACTGCCCATCATGTCTTTATTGTTCTCTGTATTGCAGCGATCGATCATCAAACCTCATTAGCTGAGTAGAAGTCTAAAGCAGATTCTGTCTCTGTCAGTTTCTCTCTCTCTCTTTCTCTCTCTCACTCACTCACTCACTCACACACACACACACGCACGCGCACACACAAAACACACACACACTCACTCACACTCTCTCTCATTCCCTGCCTTTATTGTTTCCGATTATGTTTTATATTTGTTTCTGTCTCCCTTACCGTTGTGTTTCTTTCAATCTTTGCCTCGATCCCTTCCTCCCTCCCTGCATTAACATCTTTATTGCTCCATCTCCTTGTTATCTTTCCCAAACCCTCTGTAGGCTGGAAGAGTTACCCAGGGCCTTCCCACTTCATCCGTGTCTGTCCAGTCCCAAGGAGGAGATGCGTTTCCTGCGCTGCTGTTCACGCCTACTAGTCCTTTGCTTGCTGCCTTCGCGTGACGCTTGCTCCCGCAGTCTCCGGCTGGTACTGGTTGAGGTTATTACCACTAAAGGTGACCCATTTCTTTACTTGCCTAAGCTACAAATACAAGTTTCAAAACTCTACTTTCATAACAGACATAGCTGGTTGTTATACATATTATGTTATGTGTTAGGAGAATAATGAAATTGGCAAATTTTCTTTTCTTTTTTTTTTTTTTGTGAAAAACTCCTTCCACGTTGTTTTAGACAGTGCTGGAGGATATAGGTTCCAGTTTTACATTTTTATTAACACCAAACCAATTAAATATTCAAACGCTTCTATTTTGTATTGTGTGCAAAAATTATGCCCTATTAGTGTGATGATTCATGTCTGGAAAGGGGAAGAATTAAACTTTTTCATTAATCTGTCAAAATTGTCTTTCTTTAATTCTGACGTAATGCAATTTTATGAACACACTTTGGCCAAACGATGACACATACATTTTTACAAAGTCTGCTACTGCAGTGTTTTGGATCTTTTTGTCAGATGTTACTATGGTATACTGAAGTATAATTAGGTTTTTATTTACAATTACATTAAGTAAGTAATGCAAAGAGTTGATGTTCACGGTATTGACACTTGTTTTTCAAGACCTCTGCAATTTATCCTGACATGCTGTCAATCAATTTCTGGGCCATATCCTGACTGATGTCAGGATTCTGCCATAATAAATGTTTGTAGCTTATCAGAATTTGTGGGTTTTTGTTTGTCCACCTGTCTCTTGAGGATTGACCACAAGGGGATTGATCTCAATGGGATTAAGGTCCAGGGACTATCCCTCCCATGGACCCAAAAATGTAATGTTTTGTTCCCCAAATCACTTAGTTATCACTTGCCTTATGGCTTATGGCAAGGTACTCCATCATGCTAGAAAAGACATTGTTCATCACCAAATTGTTTTTGGTTGGTTGGGAGAAGATGTTCACTAAGGATGTTTTTATATCATTTCTTATTCGTGTTCTTAGGCAAAACTCTTCTCCCTTGGCTGAGAAGAAAAGAAACCCCACACATGAATAGTCTCAGGATACTTTACTGTTGCCATGACACAGGACTGATAGAAGCGCTCACCTTCTCTTCTGCGGACAAGCTTTTTTCCGGATGCCTCAAACAATCGGAAAGGGGGTACATCAGAGAAAATGACTTAACCGCAGTCCTCAGCAGTCCTATGCCTGTACTTTTTCTAGAATATCAGTCTGTCCCTAATGGTTTTTGTGGATGGAATTGGCTTTGTCCTGCTCTTCTTGAAATGTTTCAGGGCGCTACCATTAGTCCTGTGTCATGAATATCTATATTTATTACAATACACTCATGTTCAGAAGTTCGTACCCCTTTTTTAATTCCTTTGTGTGTGTGTGTGTGTGTGTAAAAACAAAATCATCAGATTGTAGTGGATCTTGGATGCACAAACAATATGGGTTGCTAAAACTTCCAAAAGTTTTCTGTTTTTTTAGGTCTGCACACCTGCCGATGATCAGTTAATTAAGGGCTGATCATTAGCAGCACCTGGCTGCTTACCCTTTTAAATTCTGTGAAAGAATTAAGCATTATGCTTGCAAGCCAATGTTCCACTGTAGTTCAGTTTAAATTCATGTACATTTATGTAACTAATTCAACTAAACAGTGAATTATCAGTAAATTGCGTGGTATGCAAGAGAACTAATAGAACTACTGGAATGATCTACATTCTCATATTAATTTAAACTCCTGCACTGAGCTTTGGAGGATAATTCAAGCTGTCTCTCTCTCCCTTGGTTTTCTGCTCCTCTCTGGTTTCACTGGCTTTACTCTCACATTGGTGGCAACTTTAACTAGAATCTGAAGTTCTCTTGTTCCTGGTTATTCCAGGTCATTCCATTCTTTGAGAGTCTGGGCTATGTTGGCTTGATTGCATTATGCATTTCTGACAGATTTTTCAGGTGTACTTTTATAGGAGAATATTAATGGGCAATCCTTCCCATTGCCATTACACCACATTCAACACCCTGAAAAGCTGAGGCAAAGCAGGTTGGGTCCATGAATTTATCCCAGTGGTGCCAAATTCTGACCCTGCCCTCTGTGTAACAGATGCAGAAATCAAGATCAGCCTACATTTTTTTAGCCATGTCCTGTAGAGTCCTGCAACCACTACAACCTCAGCTTTCTGTTTCCATAGAAGTGGAACCTGCTGGGGTCTTCGGTTATTGTAGCCCATCTATAAGGTTTGATGTGATGTGCATTCTGAGAGGCTTTTCTTTTTCACTAATGTTGTACAGTTCATTGTTTCAGTCCGCATAATTGCTGCTCACTAGATGTTTTTTTTTTTCCTTTAATGCACCACTCAGAGCCTAGAGACTGTTGTGTGTGAAAATCCCAGGAGCTCAGCAGTGATGGAAATACTCAAACCAGGCACTCAAGTTTGGCATCAATAATCATGTCGGTTCAGATTGACTGTGACCACATTTTTCGCCATTCTGAACAATTGCCCAAACTGCTGGCCAATGTCTGCATGATTGTATGACTATACATTGTAGTGTCAGAAAAAGGGTATTTTATTGAGAAAAGAAGGGAAGTGGTTTTGAGGAGGCGGGGAGGAAAGGAGTAAGGATGTGTGGGTTCAGTGGCAATGCCTAGCTGGCAGGTAGGCACTCATCTGGCAAGTATAAGCAGCAGCAGTGTGGCAAGAAGGTGCTCGCGGAGACATCACCTTCCGGAGTCGCGGCCTGCCGTCTCCTCCGAGGCCTCTTTCAGCTCGGCCTAAGGTATGAGTCAAGCCTGATGTCCGATGTCTGGGTGGCTTTCCTGCCTGGAAATGGGTGCCTTACAGCGAGCGGCTGTGTCGTGATTGCTGGCTCTTGGTGAGACTGGAGGTGCCAGAGCAGCTTGTGCAGCCCTTTAGCGCTTGTCTCGTTTCCGGTAGCTAAACAGAGAGGTGATTACATACACCTTTAGAGCCCTTGGGTACGTGTCATGACCCCTTTTTACATGCCACTCTCCTTGCATCTAGTGAGTGGTCATGTCGGCAGAGTGAAGGAGTACACGTCCGCAGACAGCGGAGATTGCATGCTCCTCAACAGTATGCTTTGCCTACATCTCTATGTTCACGTACCACTCGCCACTATCCTGTGCCTAAGAACTTTTGGGCAGGTCTCACCAGACGTTCGGACCCCAAGCTATGCTCCCCTCGTGTTTTTTTTGTTTTTTTTTAGAGTGGAGTAAGTCTGAGGTCTATTGATGAAGAATTCCCCGCTCCCTGCCAGCCATATTGAATTAAGCGACCCTGCCCCTTCACACACCTGCAGAAGAAGTGAAGTGAGCCCTTCGGAGTGAGCGAGTGGCGAAACAAGATTTGGGCGCACACTCGTCACTGATGCTTCTGTGATGCTTCTGCCACACGATTGGCTCATTAAAATCATTGCACAAATGAGCATAAGCATCTCTAATAAAGTAAGCACTTTGTACTTGCTTTTGTAATACATGTTTGTTTTTTTTGTTGATGTTGATTAATAGCTCAAAAACAAACCACCAGTAAACACAAATGACTTGAGTATTGCACAGTACCTCATGTCATCGTGCCAAAACAAACTCCACACGAATTAATAAATTTTCTCCACAATGTCACTGCCTTACTCTTCAGTATGTCTGCATTTCAGCAGAAGCCATCTGTTTGCTCAGCTGCTTCCACTGCATAGAGCTGTGTCTGTTGAGTGCGGATAGTGTCCAATGTTCAGTAGATCATCTGGGTATCAATTGAACACTATAGTACAGTATATATAACTTAACGTCACACCAAAAGTATGCAAATTATGAGGTTTCAAGATAATTAAATAGACACCAGGAAGCATTTTTTGTAAACACTGTAAACATAATCTCGGGGGATAAAGCTTGGATTCAGTTGTACAGCCGTTTGCTGTGTCATGCTTGTTGAGTGACACGATTTATTTATAAGCTCCAGTAATTAGCAGGATGCTGCTGACTGTTTGATCACTGATTTTTTCCACCCACATGGGCTCCCAAGCCAGTTTGCATTGATCCACTGAGAGCTGAAAAAAGTAATCATGTGTAACAAACACATCAGGATTTAATTATCACTTTGCTTTTATAGGTAGGAAAATTGATTCTGTATGCAAACATGGTTGTTTTCATAGTCTGCCTGACAGGATGGTGCAAGAATGACCCACTTCTAGTCAGACAGCGTGGGTAGGCATTTTAACACACAAGCTCAATAAAAAGAGCAAGGTGACGGAAATGCACAGGGCCTACTTTGACTTTTTTCCTCCCTCCTTTTTTGAAACTCTGTTACTAAGCAACATCTGTCAGTGGCCATACCCAGAACTGCAAATCTGTACCTACATATATTTGCTGTTTTTGCATCCCCGTGAAAAAGTACTAGTGATTTCTGCTTGTTACAACCTGTCCCCTTTTTGTACAGGCATCTGTATATCTGAAGCATGTTGCCTTATCAGTCATCACTAAGAACTGACTATTTTAAAACTACTTAAAGAGTTGTTTATTTGATTTGCAGACTTTGCTTTCTGCCTGAGTGCAGACATCCCGACCAATTTCACTTGATCTGGCTATAATTTTATTTTAGAGATGCAGTGCTCTTTCAGAGAGCCATAATGGACTGTAGGACTGCTACAGGAGTTGATCAGAAGGCAGGTCATGTGATTTTTGTTTCTCTGTTATCCCATGACTTTGGACTTTAATCACACCCCTAAGCAAATCACAGACATAATTTTTCTGGAAATTTGCTATGAAACCACAGTTAAAATGTCATTATTGCAGTCAGACCTATTTAGTATTCCACTGCCTTACCATAAGAGAATGTGATTACCACTTGCCTGACAGACACACCCACAGATACATACACATCATATACAGTGCTTGATTTTTATTTATTTATTTATTTTGCTTATTTGTTACACATAAAAGATTCTGATCATCATATAAATTATAGAACTAAACACAAAATGCATTTTTTTAAAATTATGAGTTCATTTTATAAGGGGGAAAAGGCTGTCCGAACCTCCTTGGCCCTATGTGAAAAGTAATTGCCCCCTAAACCTAATAACTGCTTGTACCACTCTTGGCAACGACATCTGAAATCAAGCATTTGCAAAAGTCTATGCATTTACGACAGTCTTTCACATCGCTGTGGAGAAATTCGGCCCACTCTTCTATGTAAAATAGTTTTAGCCAGATTGAAGGGTTTTCAAGCATGAACAGCATGTTTAAGATCATCTCAATCTGATTTAAATCCGTACTTTGACTAGGCCACTCCAAAACGTTAATATTGTTTTTTTGAGCCATTCAGAGATACAAAACTCACCAGTTAGTGTATCATTGTCCTGCTACATAACCCAGGTGTGCTTGAGCTTGAGGTCACAAACCGATGGCCGGAGAGTCTCCTTCAGGATTTTCCGGTAGAACGTAGAATTCATGGTTTCACCAATTATGACAAGTCATCCTGGTCCTGAAGCTGCAAAGCAGCCCCAGACCATCATGCTACCACCACCATTTGTGAAGGTTGATATGATGGACTTTTTATGAAACACTGTGTTTGTTTTACGCCAGATGTAACGGGACGCACATCTTCCAAAAGGTTCAGTCCACAGAATATTGGACTGTGGACTGTGAGATGTTCTTTTGGCAAATGCAAGTTCTCCAGTTGTGGATAATTGCTCTCACTGTGGTTCGACTGGAGGCCCAAAGCCTTAGAAATGGCTTTTTAACCCTTTCCAGGCTGATACATGTCAATTACTTTTTCATCTGTTCTTGAATTTGGTTAGAACGTGTTGCCTTTTGAGATCTTCTAGTGTGCTAAATATAGAAAATATAGCAAAAGAACAGAGTTAGAAATAATGATTTTGATGGAAATGATGAATGTGTTCTTCAAACTTTGCTGCAAAAGGTGTTTTTTTGATGAAGGCAATTACTGCCAGGCAGACAGTCTGTCAATTTATTGAGATAATCTGATGAGATTGCACCCCATGCTTCCTGGAGCATCTCCCACAAGGTGGATTGGCTTGAAGGAGTCTTCCTCCGTTTCCTATAGTCTGCTCCCACAACAGCTAAATAGGGTTCAAATCCAGAGACTGTGCTGGTCACTCCATTGCAATTAGAATTCCGACTAACTTTGTTTGTGAAATAGCTAAAAAAAAAATTAAATTGCACAAAAATGTGTTTTTCTTTGGAAAACAAAGAAATTTGCAAGTAATCTTAAACTTTTGAGCAGCAGTGTATATAAAACATACAGTATGCATATGTGTGTCGGGCAAGTGCTAATCACATTCTCTTATGGGTATGTATATGTATTTTAGACAGCTGATGTCATGCAGGATTGACGTAGACCATGTGACATGCCACCATGCATCTACCCTAGTGACCCAGTTTCCAGTGTCTAACAGTTTTCTAACTGGGTTGATATGAGTATGGTGTGGCATGTTTGGGAGTGATTTGTGTTCCAGGTTTATGTCTGTTTGTTTATTTTATATACAGTACCATTCACAAAACTATGAAATAACATTACATGGCATTTGGTAATTACATACTGTAACAACAGCAACAATCAGTTGGTTCTGGAAGAGTTCTTGCAAGAACAGTATTGTCAAATGCATTGCGAAATCAAGCACCATGATGAAACTGGCTTTCATGAAGACCATCCCAGGAAAGCAAGTCCAAAACTTAGTTCAAAAGTTCATTTAGAGTTACCAGCCTCAATAATCACCAATTGTTTTTTAAAATTCTCGATCACTGTCATTTTGTGTTGTTTGTTCCTTCGTGAGACCATGTAAACTTGACTTGTGTCATGTGATCTATGATTTTGGAACAGTTTAATGAACACTAATAAATGTAAATGAGCACTGTATCACACTAGTATTTGAAACTATTATGTGTATTGATGCATGTCGTCTTGTTTCTTTTTCCTCCCTTGAGTTTAGCTAGTTCCCTTTTACATAACTGTTACCATTCCTCACTTCTATTATTAGAACTTGTAGCCAAACTTTAAATGTACCAGTCATATTGTTTCTGCCTCAGTATGAGCAATGACAAACACTTGTCAGGGCATAGACAGACCTTTAGCTGGTCTCTGTTTGGCAGCCTGGCACTAATTTGCAAAGTGGAGCTTTGGCCATCTAACACTTTGTCCTGCTGTTAAAGCCAATCAGCCTTGGGCTGTCTGTTAACCATTAGTGTAAATCTCTCTCTTTTGGCATCTTGGCATATTTTAAGTTATTGCTAACTTGGCCGTCATTTTATTCAATTCCTTGCATTTACAAAGACGCACATGTTGTAGTCTGATTGCGGTATTTAAGAGGTAGAGAAGATCAGGGCTGCATGATTATTGATGTAATGGAAATCATATCAATTCTCACCTTTGATTCTTTGACCAAGTTTGGAAGGAACAATTTGTATATTAAATTAGTATATTTGTATATTTAATCTTCGTTTATTTTTAAAGGGAAAATAGTATTCCGTAGACAATATTGAACATTTGTTCGGAGCATTTACTGTGAAAACAAAAATCTGTTTATGTTTTTACCTTGTACTTTTATTTTGGTTTTTCGTGCCCTGACTGTTGCTGTAGCTGAGTTAAAAACTCAGACTTTATTTTCATATACACCTGTCAGCTTATAACCTTGAAACCACTTATGGGCTACCTAAATACAGTTGTTATCTCATTACAACTGCAGTTGTCAAGGGGTGAAACATATTAAGAAACATGTGAACAGTTGTTTGTCATAGTTGATGTCAAAATTAGAAGGATTTGAATGACTTTAACAAAGGCTAAATTGTGATGGCTACTGTAGGTGACTGGGTCAGAGCATCTTTACAACAGCAGGTCTTGTGGAGTGTTGCCAGTATCCAGTGACTAATACCTACCAAGAGTGATCCAAGGAAGGGCAATTTATGAAACGGCAACAGGGTCATAGGCAAAGAAGCGTTAGAAACTTGCTGTGTAGCCGTTCCTACAACGGGCACATGAGCAGCAGAACTGGACCATGGTGCAGTGGAAGAAGGTGGTCTTGTCTGATAATTATTTTTATTTTACATCATATATATGGCTGGGAGTTTGCATGTCACTTACCTGGAGAAGTGGTGGCACCAAGATGTAATCTATACATACAACACGGACAGAGATTTTTCAGTATCCTTGATGCTGCCATTGCTGTCTAAGCTGCTTTAAACAAGTACTAAATGATGGGTCTGAATACTTACACGTATGTAAATGGGATATTTCAGCCTTTTTATTTATTTATTTATTTATTTATTTAAAACTATATTAACAAAACACTCCAAAGACCTGTTTTTACTTTGTCATTTTGGAGTGTTGTGTATAAAATGATGAGAGGGCAAAAATTATTAGTCTATTTTAAGATGAGTGTGAAACAACAAAATGTCAAAAACTGGAAAGGGTCATGCTTATCTTTTAGAGTTAAAATGTATTCATACAGCACTTTTTCACTGTTTTTTTTTTTTTTTATTCCCCCCCCCCTCCCTCTCACACACTTCCCCTTTCTCCCTCTATCTCAGTGTTAAAGCCATTGGTGGACGTGCTAAGCGATCCAGACTACATTAATCAAATGCTGTTGGCTCAGCTGGAACACCGGGAGCAATTGAACGAGCACCACAAAAAAGCGTACACGTATGCACCGTCCTATGAAGAGTTTATTAAACTCATCAGTAGCAGCGCTGACATTGACTTCCTCAAACAGCTCAGGTGAGACATAGCACCCTCATGTGCTGTTGCCCGTTTTGTCCAAATCCATATTAACTTTGAACAAGAATGGATTTCTTATTTAGCTCTGAAGTACTGAATGTATGCTGCAGAGTGCATTTTGATGAATTATTATAGCAGTCGCAAGTGACATTTGAACATTAAGGAGAAAGTTTTCTGAATGATTGATTGATTTGTATTAATGAAAAATGGGTTTGGGCTTTTCATGGAAATGAAAGTGCAGTCATTCAACACTACAAATTTGACCTCATTTATGGTTTAGTTTTGGATTGGCTAGAAGGCCTATCTAATTAAACTAGAACTCAAATTTATATTTTCAGATTATGAAATAACTGGAGAGTGTGCATCACATATTTCTTTATTCCAAATATAATGAGCATTTTACCTAATGGATCAGTTTCAATGATATTTCAATATTTGTAATTTTAAATTACTCTAAATCTCTTGTGCTGAATTAAATTAATGCTAATAGTGACCTGTCAGTGTGTGTGTGGGGGGGGGGAATCTTGTCTTAAAATTTTTATGAAAAGTCTTGTATGAATATAATATAAATAGAATGAAACAGGCTTTCTGATACAGGATGATTATTTCAGTCTTTAATGTATTTTCCTGAAACTTTCACTGATATTATGATGCAGTGAAAAGGCAGAGCAATTCTAATGTCGTGATTTAGTAGGATCTAAAGGCAGAACAGTGACATTCTCCCCAACCTTATTGATTCACACCAATGGCTGCTATTGGGGCATTAATGAGACGGTTACTAGGCAACACAGGTAAAGATGGGCCTTGTGAAAAGCTAGATGATGATGAAACACTAGCTAAAAGGGAGTTCAGATAGGAGTGATGATTGTTAGAAATGACAGAATTGAGCACTGGGCATATGGATAAGCTTAACCATACTGGCTCACTGAGTTACCATCTTAGGCATATAAAATGTATCTCTCTCTCTCTCTCTCTCTCTCTCTA